>JARQOD010005144.1:0-49844 GCA_033576555.1 Oophaga sylvatica | reverse complement strand
TAAATAAGGTTCAAATAGATAATTCTCCGGGTCCGGATGGCATTCACCATGAATACTAAGAGAACTAACTAATGTAATAGACAATCCATTATTTCTTATATTTAGGGACTCTATAGCAACGGGGTCTGTTCCACAGGACTGGCGCATAGCAAATGTGGTACCAATATTCCAAAAGGGCTCTAAAAGTGAACCTGGAAATTATAGGCCAGTAAGTCTAACCTCTATTGTTGGTAAAATACTTGAAGGATTTCTGAGGGATCTTATTCTGGATTATCTCAATGAGAATAACTGTTTAACTCCATATCAGCATGGGTTTATGAGGAATCGCTCCTGTCAAACCAATCTAATCAGTTTTTATGAAGAGGTAAAATATAGACTTGACCAAGGTAAGTCACTGAACGTAGTATATCTTGATTTTTCCAAAGCGTTTGATACCATGCCACACAAGAGGCTGGTACACAAAATGAGAATGCTGGGTCTGGGGAAAATGTGTGTAAATGGGTAAGTAACTGGCTTAGTAATAGAAAGCAAGGGTGATTATAAATGGAATATTCTCTAACTGGGTCACTGTGACCAGTGGGGTACTGCAGGGGTCGGTGTTGGGACCTATTCTCTTCAAAAATATTTATTAACGATCTGGTAGAAGGTTTACGCAGTAAAATATCGATATTTGCAGATGATACAAAACTATGTAAAGTAGTCAATACAAGAGAAGATAGTATTCTGCTACAGATGGATTGGATAAGTTGGAAATTTGGGCCGAAAGGTGGCAGATGCAGTTTAACAATGATAAATGTAAGGTTATACACATGGGAAGAAGGAATCAATATCACCATTACACACTGAATGGGAAACCACTGGGTAAATCTGACATGGAGAAGGACTTGGGGATCCTAGTTAATGATAAACTTACCTGGAGCAGCATGGGTGCATTAAAAGAGGTCTAGATACACATGATGAGAGCATTATACTGCCTCTGTACAAATCCCTGGTTAGACCGCACATGGAGTACTGTGTACAGTTTTGGGCACCGGTGCTCAGGAAGGATATAATGGAACTAGAGCGAGTACAAAGGAGGGCAACAAAATTAATAAAGGGGATGGGGGAACTACAATACCAGAGAGATTAGCAAAATTAGGATTATTTAGTCTAGAAAAAAAGACACCTGAGGGGCAAACTAATAACCATGTATAAGTATATAAGGGGACAATACAAATATCTCTCCGAGGATCTGTTTATATCAAGGAAGGTGACGTCACAAGGGGGCATTCTCTGTGTCTGGAGGAGAGAAGGTTGTTTCACCAACATAGAAGAGGATTCTTTACTGTTTGGGCAGTGAGAATCTGGAATTCCTTGCCTGAGGAGGTGGTGATGGCGAAATCAGTCGAGGGGTTCAAGAGATGCCTGGATGTTTTCCATTGAGCATAACAATATTGTATCTTACAGTTATTAGATTCTTTAGAAGGACGTAGATCTGGTGGTGATTTATTCTGACAGAATATAGGCTAAACTGGATGGACAAATGTATTTTTTTAGCCTTGCTATGTTACTGTGACAAGGTATACCCACTAAGACAGTCCCTCGATGACAAGGTGTACTCATCCAGACAATCCCACTATGACAAGGAGTACCCATTGGGACGGTCCCTCCATTACAAGGTGTGCTCACCCAGACAATCCTACCAAAGCAAGGTGTACCCATTGGGATGATCCCACCATGGCAAGGTGCACCCATCGGGACAGTCCCAGCATGACAAGGTGTATCCATCCAGACAATCCCACCACGACAAGGTGTACCCATGAGGACGGTCCCACCACAACAAGGTGTATTCACCAAGACTATGCTGATGAGTACAACTTGTTGTGGGGGGTGGCTTTTATGCGTTTTTGATCAACATACCGTTAACTAAGTACCCTATATTATTTACATGTACTATTACCATTTTCTGATTCACTTCCTTTGTTTTCTTGTTTTTTCATGGGTTTTTTAAATTTATAAAATGAATTCAAAAGTCAATCTCATTTACCATGGTATTAAACCTTCTTCTTAAAGGTGTTTCCTCATTGTCATAAATGGGTACAGTTGCAAAGTACTTTTAAAAACAAGCAACTGTTTGCAATTTACCTTTAATTAAAAATTCTCTCTGTTCTCATGGAGAGATTTTTTTTTAATTTCCCTGCAGTCTATCAGCAGTGGCTGGTTTTCCTACCAAGTAAAAGCTCTTGACTATGTAGCTGCTGTGAAGCTGCCCCGATCGCAGTAGCCCTTAGCTCCGCCAATGCTGCCAAGGCAAAGCTGCCTTTGGTAGCCCGCACAGTTTCAGGTCAGCAGCACAATGCCGCTCATCCGAACTGTCAATTATTCAGGAGTGCAAAAACCCCCAACAAGTAGGAAGCCAGGAGGAAAGGAATCGTGTGCTCCTGAAGATAGATGGTGAAACTTGTCCCTTAACCTTTCTTCGTTTTTTGGCTGGCGGGTCTGAGGTGTGAGTAAGGCAGTGTAGGCAGTGCCATTAAAGAAAGGGTGCAGTTTCAGGATTTCTTATATGGCTAAACAGAATTTCTGAATGGGATGGACTCTTAGGGTCTAATGAATAATGCTGAACTAAATGGAAAAGCTAAATGGTTTGGGGTCACCAACCTATCAAGTAAAAAAGGAGTAATGAGCAAGCGATGAAGGTAGGGAAGTGGTCTGTACCCTGATGCCCTCCACGGATCACCCCTGTCAGATGGAAACTGGGCTTTCACGTAGCTGTTTTTGAATTTGGAGCCTTAATTATACCCATTTTTGATACGTGTATATGGGATTTGTAAGGGTCTGGGAAATTAGCATGACTGTTCCTACAGGAGCTGTACGGATGACTTAGTAGAAATGTTTAACAATTCGACTGTAGAAGATTCTTATACAAAAATTAAGAAACATGGTATAATCCCTCTGTTGTCTTTCACAGTAGATTTCAAGTTCTGTATTGTGGCTCAGCTATTAAAAAGTGAATTAATATCCAGTCCATACTCGCTGGGGCATGGTGCACATTCATGGTCATCTTTAGGACACATTTGGGCAGGTTTGGACGCTGCCATCATCTCAGAAGCAAACAAAACAAGCCATTTGTGGTGTGCAGTCGTTTCCCTGAGAATATTCTTGGGTGCTGATTGTCTTGCAATGATAAGTTCTGTTGCTGATCCTCCTGCAATTTCTGGAAATGTCCAAGGAGACTAGAACTATTCCTACCTCCGTGAAGATGTAAAAGGCATAAAATGTGATCCTTACTGCAAGAAAAAAGGCAGAAATTAATTCATATATTGGAATAGGTGCCATGTTTCCTGCATTAATATTTGGTGTAAAGGACAGAGGAGGAAATTTGCTAACGGTGATCATACAAAAGCCACACTCATTCAAACTTTATGAATTTATTCAAGACTGGATTTTGGTTGGGCCATCTTCTCCAATGATGATGATGAAGCGTTAAATCTGCTGTTGGCTCAAGGCCCTCTACAGGGGAAGAATTCACCAGACACAGGGACTGAGTATAATACATGTGCATTGCTCATCTGTAGATATATATTGTACATTTGCTGCTATTTTCTTGGTCTGTTCTCTTGTATGTATTTTTCATTACCATTTCTGAAAACTCTTATTTCCTTTAGCCATTATGTGAATCCATTTATCTTGCAAGTTCAAGTCCATTATAAAACCAAGGAAAAACCCATTGTGATTCCACATTGGAACCAAACTCTGACTTGCAATTTTCATAGTGACGGTATATTCCCCCAATTAACTGTAACCATCCCATTATGAACATCACAATGTGATTGCTGAATTTTACCACTGATTCAGTGAATGAAAGCCCCATTGCAGTACCACATAGACACAGCAGCCAAACTCAGACTTGTAGTTTTCATACTTGTGGTATTTTCACCCATTCCAATAGGAGCCTGAAATTGTGATTGCAACTTTCAAATATATTATTTGAAACCACATACTGTAGTAATCCCACATGGAAACCAAAACCAAACTCTGGCATGCATTTATCCTAGTGATGATATCTTCCTCATTTATTTGTCTCATAACAATGTAAACATCCCATTAAAAGTGTCACATTGTGATGGTGATATAGGACAATTAATTGCATAATTTGAAACCCCACTGCGGTACCACATGGAAGCCACAACCAAACTGTGATTTGCAGTTTTCATAGTGCTAGTATTTTCTCCATGTCAATGTAACTATTCTGTTAAGAGCATCACATTGTGATTGCCACATGTGACCACTAAATGTATCAGGCCGGCGTCACACTAAGGAGGAATACGGACGAGTGAGAGGCGTGAAAACCACGCATTACACACGGACCAATATTTCTCTATGGGGCAGCTCTGATCATGTGTATTTTTCTCGACCGTATCTTACGGTGCGAGACACCCGCAGCATGCTGCGATTTTACGCGTATTACGCCCATTGTAAGCCAATGAAAGTCTATGGTTGCGAGAAAACAATGGATTACACACGGACCACACGTGTGACTTGCGAGAAATACGCAAGATGATTTCAATGAGTTTCAGGCCTAAAAACCGTTAAAATGTCCATTTTGCAAGGCGGTGAGAAAAAATACGCTGTACGGATGCCATACGGATTGCATACGGATGGTTTCATGCGCAAAATACGCAGCCGCACCCTGACAACGGATGAAATACGGATTGTTGTGCCGGCAACATTTTGGCGTATTACACTCATACAATACGCTCCGTATTTTTGTACGGTGAGTGTGACGCCGGCCTTAATGGAAATCCCACTGCATTACAGCATGAAAATTGCAACAAAACTTATACCTGATATACAGGGGTTGGACATAATAATGGAAACACCTGGAAACATCAACAAAAGTTAGTTTAATATGGTGTTGGTCCAACTTTTGCGGCGATTACAGCCTCAATTCTCCGAGGATGGATTAATACAAGGTGTGAATTGTTTCCAAAGGAATTTTAGCCCATTCTTCAGTTAAAACACCCTCCAGTTCTTTGAGAGACGATGGCGGTGGAAATCGAAGTCTAACTTGAATCTCTAAAATCGACCATAAATGCTCAATAATGTTGAGTCTGGGGATTGTGGGGGCCAGATGAGATGCTCAACTTCATTAGAATGTTCCTCGAGCCATGCTTTAACGATTCTAGCTGTATGAATTGGTGCATTATCATCCTGAAAGATGGCGTTCCCCTCCGGGAACAGTGCTTGAACCATAGGATGCACTTGGTCGCCCAAAATGTCTAAATAATCGCGGCTGTTAATTCTTCCATGAAGGGATATCATTGGCCCGGCGGATCTCCACGAAATAGCACCCCAGATCATCACAGAACCTCCGCCATGTTTTACGGTATGGAGAAGGCAATCTGGATGGAATGCTTCTTTCGGCTGTCTCCAAACGTACACGCAGCCGGAGGTCGGAAATAGGGTAAACGATGATTCTTCTGAGAATATCACATGTTTCCACTGGTCGAGGGACCAATTCTGGAGGTTTCTTCACCACTCTAAACACTTGGAAACATTTGTCATTGAAAGCTGCGGTTTTCGAATTGCAGCTCTTCCGTGGAATCCAGATTTGTTCAGCTCCCGACGAACAGTTTAGTGGAAAGTGGGTTCTGTAGGTGTTCATTGAGCTCAGCAGTGATTTTCGGAGTCGTGGTCTTGCGATCCTCTCTCACAATTCACTTTAGAGTCCGACGGTCTCTCTCAGTCAACTTCGATTTTTGGCCGGACCTGTGCTTTGCTGCGGACGTTTTTCCTTCTCTTTCAAACGCAGTCATTACTTTGGAGACAGTACCTCTTGACACGCCAAGCATTTGGGCACTTTCGGTTACACTAGTGCCTGCCATACCAGCACCAACAATTTGGCCTCTTTGAAAATCCGAGAGGTCTGCCATTGGTATCAATTTTCTTACAATTATGCAAAACAAACACTTAATTTACATACACATATCACATAACACAAATAATCAACTACAAAACATTACCATATGTCACGGTTTGCATGTTTATAACATGTTCGAAGATTATGATGCCAAAACGTTAGGTGTTTCCATTATTTTGTCCAACCCCTGAAAATATCATTGAAACCATCCCATTAGGAGTATCATATTGTAAATGTCACATGTCACCATCAATTGCATACATGGAGACCTCATTACAGTAACAGATAAAAGCCATAACTAAACTAAACTCCAATTTGCTGTTTTCATTGTGGTATTTTTTATTTTAATGGAACCATCAGCTCATTAGTGTCAGAATTGGATTTTCACATGTCACTATCAAATGAATTCATAGATGCGGTGTGTTAGGATCTGCGGAACGCACCAAAATAAATATAAATAAAGAGTGCGTTCGCAGCCCGGGGTCCACCGTGCAGGCTGAGCCTGCTGCTAGTAAGATGGCGGTATAAGCGAACTCTGTTACTTCACAGAGGCGCTGAGGTAATGACGCAGAGGTAAAGACTGTGACCTGTTAACACCACAGGAGTACACAGATAACTGCTGTGCGGAGGATAGCAGTCTGTGATCATGCAGTCAGCACACAAACATACAAATCTCCTCACCGGAGGTGCTGGTATTCTAGGGGCTTATTTCAGCCAGGCCCTGAACACGTGCATACAAATCTCCTCACCGGAGGTGCCGGTAATCTAGGGGCTTATTTCAGCCGAGCCCTAACCAAATGCTTGCATGATCATACTGGCGCAAAGCACATATCACAATTGACACTAGCGCATGGCGGCACGGCCATGCCACCCTTTTATAGTAGCAACTACAGGACCTACTAGAAAAGAACTAATGAGAAACTGCACCAGAACACATGTAGTTTCAGGACCTTCCTGGCGGACCAATAGGAGCTGCTGCAGTAGTTGAGCATGTGACCCTGATCTCCTATGAGAGATCTTACCCTGGGCATGCTCAGAAAGGAAAACACAGGACTTAGTCCCAACTGAGTCTGCCTGCCGCTGACCTGCACTGGTTACAATGGCAAAAACTGGAGAGGCAGCAGTCATCCTCTGCACAGCACTAGACTGAGCGAGACGCTGGGACCAACGTCTCTGCTGAGCAGGTTCCACTGCGGCCGGAGACGAATGGGAGACCGCAGCGGGGATAGCTCGAGATTCCCCTTGTGCAGTAGTGGGAACTTGACCCCTAACATTACCCCCTCCCTAGGGCCCCCCTCCTTTGGGCCTCACTACGCTCAAAGGCAGCAATGAGCTGCGGAGCGTGAACGTGCTCAACAGGCTCCCAGGACCTATCCTCAGGCCCATAACCCCCCCAATCCACCAAATAAAACTTTTTGCCCTGTACCACCTTGCACCCTACAATAGCGTTCACCTCGTGATCGTCCGTAGACGAACCCGATGTCCCGGCAGATGACTCAGAGAACCGGGACATGACCACGGGTTTCAAGAGGGACACATGAAAGGTGTCGGAGATACCCAGGCGTGGTGGAAGGGCCAAACGGTATACCACAGGGTTAACCTGCTCAAGGACTTTGAAGGGGCCCAGGTAACGGGCTTGGTGGACTCCACTCGCAGCCTGATGTTACGGGCGGAAAGCCACACCAAGTCACCGGGAGCAAATGTCGGAGCGGGGCGCCGATGTGCGTCGGCGGAGGACCTCATCCTATCTTTGGAGGCCTGAATGGCATCCTGAGTACGGTCCCAAATGTCCCGTGCCTCCACAGCCCAGTCTGCCACCCTGGAGTCGGTGGAAGACACGGGCATAGGCACAGGAACCCGCGGATGCTGACCATAATTAAGGAGGAATGGTGTCTGTCCAGTGGAGTCAGCCACGGCGTTGTTGAACGCAAACTCTGCCCACGGTAACAAAGATGCCCAGTCATCCTGCCTGGCAGAGACAAAGTGTCGCAGATATGTGACCAAGGTCTGGTTGGCCCTCACTACCAACCCATTCGTCTCGGGATGATATGCCGAAGAGAGATTTAACTCAATACTGAGTAGACAACAAAGCTCTCTCCAGAACCGAGACGCAAACTGGGGACCTCGGTCACTAACGATTTTGTCCGGCATGCCGTGTAGACGAAAGATATGTCTTATGAACAACGCAGCCAGGGCCCGTGCAGAAGGTAACTGTGGTAACGGTACCAGGTGCACCATTTTGGATAAATGGTCGGTGATCACCCAAATGATGGTGCAAACCCGAGACTTGGGTAAGCCCACCACAAAGTCCATACCGACCATCTCTCAGGGCCTGTCTGCCACCGGCAAAGGGTAAAGTAACCCAGCTGGCCGTTGTCGAGGAGATTTATTTTTGGCGCAGGAGACGCACACCTGAACATAATCCCCAACATCACGGACCATATGCAGCCACCAGTACATCCTCGCCAACAGCTCAGATGTCCTTTTGGTCCCAAAATGTCCACCCACCCTGGACGAATGAGCCCAAGAGAGAACCTCCGGTCGCAAATTGGGTGGTACAAAAGTCTTGCCCGGATGTACAGACTCTAGCGAAACTGGCGCTACGGTTCTCAGGCTCTCAGAAGGGACAATAAGCCGAGGCTCCCCCTCCTCAGAGGACACCACGGATCGAGAGAGAGCGTCAGCCCGAATGTTCTTCTCTCCCGAGAGATAATGGAGGGTAAAGTGAAATCGAGAGAAAAACAAGGACCATCTGGCCTGACGAGAATTTAGCCGCTGGGCTGTTTGTAAGTATACCAAATTCTTGTGATCCGTAAAGACTTGGAAGGGAAAGCGAGCCCCCTCCAACAGATGTCTCCACTCAGAGAAAGCCAACTTCATTGCTAGCAACTCCCTGTTCCCGATCGAATAATTCCTCTCTGCTGGTGAAAAGGTCTTGGAGAAGAAGAAGCAAGGATGCTTCCGACCTTGAGCATCCTTTTGAAAGAGGACTGCTCCAGCACCAATGGATGAGGCATCCACCTCCAATATGAATGGCTTGTCCACATCAGGGCGGTGTAGGATGGGAGCGCTAGCAAAATGAGACTTAATTGAGGTGAAAGCCTTGGAGACTTCTTCGGACCACAATTTGGGATTTGCTCCCTTATTGGTGAGGGCTACCAAGGGAGCTACCTAAGTTGAGAAATGAGGAATGAACTGGCGATAGTAATTAATGAACCCCATAAAGCGCTGCACCGCTTTAAGAGAATGGGGTTCTTGCCAGTCCATCACCGCCTGTAGTTTGGCAGGATCCATAGCCAATCCCTGGGCGGAGATGATATAGCCCAGGAATGGTAAAGACTCCTGCTCAAACACGCATTTCTCCAACTTTGCATAAAGGGAATTTGCCCACAAGAGGTCGAAGACTCTGCAGACATCTCTCCGGTGGGAGTCAATATCTGGAGAGAAGATGAGAATATCATCCAGATAGACTACGACTGAGGTGGAAAGCTTATCCCGGAAGATGTCATTAACAAAGTCTTGGAAAAAGGCTGGGGCATTACAGAGTCCGAAGGGCATCACCAGATATTCATAGTGCCCATCCCTGGTATTAAAAGCCGTCTTCCATTCGTCCCCCTCGCGGATGCGAATCAGGTTGTAAGCACCCCGCAGGTCTAATTTGGTAAATACCCTTGCTCCCCGGAGCCTATCAAAGAGCTCAGAAATCAGAGGCAGCGGGTATTTATTCTTAACGGTGATGGCGTTAAGACCCCTGTAATCTATGCAGGGACATAATTCTCCATTCTTCTGCACAAAGAAGAACCCTGCCCCTGCATGTGACACTGACTTCCTAATGAACCCTCTTGCCAGATTCTCCTGAATGTATTGGGACATAGCCTCCATATCCGGGAGAGAGAGAGGATAGTCCCATCCCAGGGGAGGTTGCTCCAGGCAAGAGGTCAATAGGACAGTCATAGGGGCGGTGAGGCGGAAGAGTCTCCGCAGCCTTTTTGGAGAACACGTCTACATAGGACCAATAGCACTTGGGAAGGGAAGTGAGATCTGCGGGTATCCCTGTAGTAGCAACCTGAACACTCTCCCTCACACATCTACCTCTACAAGACTCACTCCAACCCCGTATCTTCCCAGAGGACCACTCAATATGTGGGGAGTGAAGACGAAGCCAGGGTATTCCCAGCAGAGCCTCATCTATACCCTCAGGAAGAAAAAGGAAAGAGATAATCTCCTGATGGGAAGGAGACATAGCTAATGTGAGAGGGATTGTCTGATGTGTGATCTGTGAGGGCAGTATGGATCCATTCACCACTCAGACAGTCACCGGTTTGGCGAGCATCACCTGAGGTATTGTGTGGCAGAGAGCAAAAGCAGAGGACATAAAGTTCCCCTCTGCTCCAGAATCCACACAAAGCTCAACTGTTAGAGTGGATGGATGTTGTGAATGTGCTAGAGATGGTTTCTGAGCAGAGGCTCGCTCTGGTGGTTACAGACAGTACTGAACCTTTCAGCGAGGAATGGCAATCTGGGATCACTGACTGGACTGATATAAGGGAGGTTCCCTCCCATGATGGTCGCCGGTGATCAATCGTTCTTGTCTCAATTGTGGTTCCTGGTTCATTTGAAAGTTGCTGGAGTCTTGCCTGCACCTGCTGCTTTCAGATAAGATATTTTCTGCTTTTCTTTTTGTGCTTGCTTTTTTCATAGTTTTCTGCACTTTTGTGGAGGTCAGCCGGGTCCCCTCCTGGGGCCTGTGCTCCTCTCAATTTATCTGTAGCCACTGTTATTTGTTCATTTGCTTTTTCCTGTTTTTTTCAGTGGCTGCTGCTTTGTTTTGTTACACCAGAGATCTGATTTAGATGGTAGAGATCGTGTGATCTCAGGTTTTTTGGCAATCAGAAGTGCTGGTATTTTTAGGTTTTTGTTGGATTGCAGTCAGAATTCTTTCCTGTACTTTTCTGTCTAGACAGATTGGGCCCCAACGTTTGCTCATTCTATTTTCTGTCTGTGTCCGTGCTATCTTCTTGTCTAACCGCCATTATATGTTTGGGGGCTTCCTATTTTCTTTGGGGATCTGCTCCGGGCAGATAGCTTTCATCTTTCTGCCTTTAGGTGTAGTTATCTCTCAGGCTGTGACGAGGCGTCTAGGATCAACGTAGGAACGCTCCACGGCTACCTCTAGTTGTGTGGTTAGTTCAGGTTACTGCAATCCAATAAGTTCCAGCCTCTCTGGTGTGTTACCGTTTTTGCTTTTTCTCCTCAGCTACCTAACATAACAGATGGACCAAAAGAGATTGTCCCTTTAAAGGACTGCTTGGAGGCAAATGCCGCTGACTCTAGTGAACCTCCTCCCATGGTCACTAGACGCGATCATGTTCCCGATCGCTGGGGACATCTATTGGCATAATGTCCTAACTGCTGACAATTGTTACAAACCACGGAGACTCGAGCGGGCCGAGACTTAGGTCCCGCTCGAACAACCTCCATGGCCTCCGGGGAGTCGGGCACCTGAATGGGAGATTCTAGAGGTTTGGCAAAGGTGGGAGCTAGCCGAAACCTCCATCTACACTGGGCCCGCTCCAACCTCCGCTCGTGAAAGCGAAGGTCGATGCGGGTAGATATGGAGATAAGCTTCTCCAGTGAGGCAGGAATCTCCCTGGTGGCCAAGGCGTCCTTTACATGGTCAGCTGTTGTGAATGGGTTTGAGATGAGTTCTGAGCAGAGGCTCCCTCTGGTGGTTACAAGCGGTGCTAGTGAGGATTGGGAATCAGGTGTTACTGATTGGTCTTATTTAAGGGAATCATTTTCCCATCAGGGTTGCCGGTGATCAATTGTTCTGGTCTGAATCCTTCTTTCCAGTTTCCCTTGTAGCCTGCTGTGTCGTGTCTGCTTCTCTTGCTATCAGATAAGACAATTTCTTATTTTTGTTTTTGCTATATTTTTGCATTTTGTCCTGCACTTCTGTGGGGCCTTCTGGGTCCCCTTCGGGGGCTTTTGCCCTCTCAGTTTAGTCCAGCCACTGTGTTTTGTACTTTTGCTTTTTGCAGTTTTTTCAGGGGCTGCTGTTTTTGTTACACCAGAGAACTAATTTAGGTGGTAGAGGTCGTGTGATCTCAGGTGATTTTGAAATTAGTATGTTGGTGTTTTTCAGGGTTTTCTGGGATTGCAGTAAGTACCCTTCCTGTCCTTTTCTATTTAGATAGTTTGGGCCCCAGCGTTTGCTCATACTATTTTCTTTCTGTGTCAGTATTTCCTCTTGTCTAACCGCCATTACATGTTTGGGGGCTTTCTATTATCTTTGGGTTCTGCTCCGGGGCAGATAGCTTTCCTATTTCTATCTTTAGGTGTAGTTAGTTTCTCAGGCTGTGACGAGGCGTCTAGGACCATCGTAGGAACGCTCCACGGCTGCCTCTGGTTGTGGTGGTTAGTCAGGGTACTGCAATCTCATAGATTCCAACTGCTCTGGTGTATTTCCTTTTTTACCTGCACTCCTCAGCTACCGTAACATAACAGTATCACCGGCCATAAAAATTGTATGGTACTCACAGAAGGGAAAAAAAAAAAAATATTTTGAAGGAAGAAAAGTTGTCAGAGATATTTTTCTGTTTGTTGCATTTTTTTTTTTTTTTTTTTTCCCTCTGTATCTCTGGGTGCTGGGAGGATCTTTTCTCCCAATGGAGTTTGCACAGTTGTCTGGCCGTGTGGATCAGCTTGCCACTGAGGTTCAGAGTATTGCTGCATATCTTGCTATGTTGCCTGTTGTGGAACCTAGGATCCCCATGCCAGATTTGTTTTCAGGGGATCGAGCTAAGTTTCAGAATTTCAAAAATAATTGTAAATTGTTTCTTGCCTTAAAATCTAAGTCCTCAGGAAACGCAGCGCAGCAGGTTCAAATTGTCATCTCTCTCCTGCGCGGCGATCCTCAGGATTGGGCTTTTTCCCTGACACCTGGGGATCCTGTTTTGAGTGATGTTGATGCATTTTTTCAGGCTTTGGGGTTATTGTACGATGAACCTAATGTCACTGATCAAGCTGAAAAAGCCTTGTTGGCATTAAATCAGGGGCTTGATGACGCTGAGTTATACTGTCAGAGATTCCGTAGGTGGGCAGTCCTGACCAAATGGAATGACGACGCTTTGGCGGCCCTTTTCCGGAAGGGTCTGTCGGATAATGTAAAGGATGTTATGGTGGGATTCCCTGTCCCCTCTGGTCTCAATGATTCTATGTCATTAGCGATTCAAATTGACAGACGTTTGCGTGAGCGGAGAAGTATGCGTGGAGTGGTGTTGCCTTGTGAGCCAGCTGCTGAGCCCATGCAGTGTGATGGAGTGGTGTCTGGGGCACAGCGTCATGAGTTTCGAAAGCGCAATGGGTTATGTTTCTACTGTGGTGATGCCTCTCATGCTATTTCAGTCTGCCCTAAGCGGGGAAGACGTTTTGCACGCTCAGTTGTCTTGGGTAGTGTTCAGACTAAGTTTTTATTAACTGTCACTCTGATATGCTCTCTGTCCTCATTTTCTGCTCAGGCTTTCGTTGATTCTGGAGCAGCTATTAACCTGATGGATTATGATTTTGCTAAACGTTGTGGATTTCCCTTGATACCCCTACAGAAGTCTATTCCCCTACTGGGGATCGATTCTACCCCTTTGGCTAAGAATAAACCCCAGTTTTCTACTCAGGTGATAATGAGGGTTGAACCTGATCACCAGGAGTGCTGCAAATTTTTGGTTCTATATAATCTGCATGACATTATCGTGCTGGGTTTCCCTTGGTTACAGTCTCATAATCCTGTTTTGGATTGGAAATCTGTGTCTGTAACCAGTTGGGGCTGCCAATGTGTTAATACCAACACTCCTGTTTTTTCTGCCTCCCCCCAGGCTGAGGATGTTCCTGACTTTTTGTTTGATTTTTCTGATGTGTTTAGCGAAAGTAAATCTGCATCCTTACCTCCCCATAGGAGCTATGACTGCGCTATTGAATTAGTGCCAGGTAGTAAATTCCCTAAGGGTCGCCTCTTTAACTTGTCTGTACCTGAACATGACGCTATGCGGTCTTATATCAAGGAATCATTGGAGAAGGGTCATATCAGACCATCCTCTTCACCCTTAGGTGCCGGTTTTTTCTTTGTGGCCAAAAAAGATGGTTCATTAAGGCCGTGTATTGATTATCGTCTCTTGAACAATATTACTGTGAAATATCAATACCCGTTACCCTTGATTTCTGACCTGTTTTCCAGGGTGAAAGACGCTACTTGGTTTACCAAGCTTGACCTCAGGGGGGCGTATATAACCTTATTCGCATTAAGCACGGGGATGAATGGAAGACGGCATTTAACACCCCTGAAGGGCATTTTGAGTACCTTGTGATGCCCTTTGGGCTCACTAATGCTCCTTCCGTCTTCCAGTCCTTCATGAATGACATTTTCAGGGATTTTGTGGACAAGTTTCTGATTGTTTATTTGGATGATATCTTGATTTTTTCTAATGACTGGGACTCTCATGTGAAACATGTTCGAACTGTATTCCAGATTTTGAGAGAGAATGCTCTGTATGTGAAGGGATCAAAGTGTCTTTTTGGCGTACAGAAGATCTCATTTCTGGGATTCATTTTGTCCCCATCTGTTATTGAAATGGACCCGGTCAAGGTTCAGGCCATCTGTGATTGGGTCCAACCTACTTCATTAAAGGCTCTTCAGAGATTTTTGGGTTTTGCCAATTTTTATCGTAAATTTATTGGTAATTTCTCTGTTATTGTTAAACCATTAACTGATTTGACCAGAAAGGGTTCTGATGTGGTGAATTGGCCTCCTGAGGCAGTCTCTGCGTTTCAGGAACTTAAGCAGAGATTCACTTCTGCTCCTGTTCTACGGCAGCCTGATGTTTCTCTGCCATTTCAGGTGGAGGTTGATGCCTCTGAAATTGGGGCAGGTGCCGTTTTGTCCCAAAAAGATCCAGAGACCTCTAAAAGTAACCCTTGTGCCTTTTTCTCTCGAAAATTTTCTCCTACTGAACGTAATTATGACGTGGGTAATCGGGAGTTATTGGCCATGAAGTGGGCTTTTGAAGAGTGGAGACATTGGCTGGAGGGAGCCAAACATCAGGTGGTGGTCCTTACGGACCATAAGAATCTGGTCTATCTGGAATCTGCCAAGCGACTCAATCCTAGACAGGCCAGGTGGGCCTTGTTTTTCACACGTTTTAATTTTGTGGTTTCCTTTCTTCCTGGCACTAAGAATGTTAAGGCGGATGCCCTCTCGAGGAGTTTCCTTGCGGACTCTCCTGAGCTATCTGATCCCTCTGTTATTTTGAAGGAGGGTGTAGTTCTTTCCGCCATCTCGCCTAATTTGAGACTTGCTCTGGAGGGGTGTCAGGAGGATAGGCCCGAGCGCTGCCCTGTTGGAAAATTGTTTGTCCCGGACCAATGGAAAAAGAGTGTGATGTCTGAGATTCATTGTTCCGCATTGGCTGGGCATCCCGGAATTTTTGGTACCAGAGACTTGGTTAGTCGGTCCTTTTGGTGGCCTACCTTGTCTCGCGATGTCAGGGAATTTGTGCAGTCCTGCGGGACTTGCTCTCGCTCCAAGCCTTGCTCTCGCTCTAGTGGTTTGTTGATGCCATTGCCTGTGCCCAAGAGACCATGGACCCATATCTCTATGGATTTCATTTCCGATCTTCCTGTTTCTCAGAGAATGACCACCATCTGGGTAATTTGTGATAGGTTTTCCAAAATGATACATCTTGTGCCATTACCTAAGTTGCCTTCCTCCTCTGAATTGGTGCCTTTGTTCCTTCAGCACGTGGTTCGTTTACACGGCATTCCTGAGAACATTGTGTCTGACAGAGGAGTCCAGTTTGTTTCCAGATTTTGGAGGACTTTTTGTTCTAAACTGGGTGTTCAATTGTCTTTCTCCTCGGCATTTCATCCTCAGACCAATGGTCAAACTGAGAGAACAAACCAGACATTGGAGACTTATCTAAGATGCTTTGTGTCTGCTGATCAGGATGACTGGGTCTCTTTTTTGCCTTTGGCTGAGTTTGCTCTTAATAATAGGGCTAGCTCTGCCACTTTGATGTCTCCGTTTTTCTGTAATTCTGGGTTTCACCCTCGATTTTCTTCAGGACAGACGGAGGCTTCTGTCTGTCCAGGTGTTGACTCTGTTGTTGAGCGTATGCAGCAGATTTGGGACCAGGTAGTGGAGAGGTTGTCCCTCTCTCAGGAGAAGGCCCAGCGGTTTGCTAACCGGCATAGGACTGATGGTCCTCGGTTTAAAGTGGGGGACTTGGTCTGGTTGTCCTCAAAGAATATTCCTATGAGAGTAGCATCTCCTAAATTTAAGCCTAGGTTCATTGGACCTTATAAGATCATGGAGATTATTAATCCTGTTTCTTTTCGTTTGCTTCTTCCAGGGACATTTAAGATCCATAACGTGTTCCACAAGTCCTTGTTGAAGAGGTTTGTTGAGCCAGTGGTTCCTGCTGCTGTGCCTCCTGACCCTGTTTTGGTTGAGGGCAATCTGGAGTATGTGGTTGAGAAAATATTGGATTCTCGTTTTTCTAGACGAAGACTCCAGTATTTGGTTAAATGGAGAGGTTATGGTCAGGAAGATAATTCTTGGGTGTTTGCTTCGGACATCCATGCTAGGAGACTTATCCGTGCGTATCATAGAACTCATCCTGACCGACCTGGTTGCTCAAATGAGGGTTCGGTGACCCCTCCTCAAGGGGGGGGTACTGTTGTGAATGGGTTTGAGATGAGTTCTGAGCAGAGGCTCCCTCTGGTGGTTACAAGCGGTGCTAGTGAGGATTGGGAATCAGGTGTTACTGATTGGTCTTATTTAAGGGAATCATTTTCCCATCAGGGTTGCCGGTGATCAATTGTTCTGGTCTGAATCCTTCTTTCCAGTTTCCCTTGTAGCCTGCTGTGTCGTGTCTGCTTCTCTTGCTATCAGATAAGACAATTTCTTATTTTTGTTTTTGCTATATTTTTGCATTTTGTCCTGCACTTCTGTGGGGGCCTTCTGGGTCCCCTTCGGGGGCTTTTGCCCTCTCAGTTTAGTCCAGCCACTGTGTTTTGTACTTTTGCTTTTTGCAGTTTTTTCAGGGCTGCTGTTTTTGTTACACCAGAGAACTAATTTAGGTGGTAGAGGTCGTGTGATCTCAGGTGATTTTGAAATTAGTATGTTGGTGTTTTTCAGGGTTTTCTGGGATTGCAGTAAGTACCCTTCCTGTCCTTTTCTATTTAGATAGTTTGGGCCCCAGCGTTTGCTCATACTATTTTCTTTCTGTGTCAGTATTTCCTCTTGTCTAACCGCCATTACATGTTTGGGGCTTTCTATTATCTTTGGGGTTCTGCTCCGGGGCAGATAGCTTTCCTATTTCTATCTTTAGGTGTAGTTAGTTTCTCAGGCTGTGACGAGGCGTCTAGGACCATCGTAGGAACGCTCCACGGCTGCCTCTGGTTGTGGTGGTTAGTCAGGGTACTGCAATCTCATAGATTCCAACTGCTCTGGTGTATTTCCTTTTTTACCTGCACTCCTCAGCTACCGTAACATAACAGTCAGCCAGACCTCTCCAGTATACCGGTATAAGGACCTTATCAGGCCATTCTAACTCGGAGGCCAGAGTTCGAAATTGGACTGAAAACTGACTGACCAAGCTCGAACTCTGTGACATTGCCAGCAGTTGGAGCGCTGAATCGTGGGTGACTTGAGGGCCTAAAAAGACCTTTTTAAGAGCCTCCAGAAACCGAAGAGCACTCCGCACCACGAGGTCGTCACGCTCCCACAACGGTGTTGTCCATTCCAAAGCTCTGCCCGACAGAAGTGACACTATGAAACCCACTTGTGCCCGCTCTGTGGGAAAACGTGCAGCCAGAAGCAAGAGCTGTATAGAGCACGAATCCCCGACAATGTTTGCTGTCACCAGAAAACTTGTCTGGAAGCGGGAGATGGGACAAGGTCGGAGCAGAGGTGTTGGAGGACAAACTGGCTGCTGCTGTGCTAGCAGCCTGAACAGCGACTGCGGTCACATTCACAGCTGAGGTTGTGCGCTCGAGAGCCGCCAACCTACCCTGCAGCTGCTGGATGAACTGCCGTAGACGCTGGTCGTCCGCCATTTTACTAGCCAGACCCTGGCGCTAGTGTACTGTTAGGATCTGCGGAATGCACCAAAATAAATATAAATAAAGAGTGCGTTCGCAGCCCGGGGTCCACCGTGCAGGCTGAGCCTGCTGCTAGTAAGATGGCAGTATAAGCGAACTCTGTTACTTCACAGAGGCGCTGAGGTAATGACGCAGAGGTAAAGACTGTGACCTGTTAACACCACAGGAGTACACAGATAACTGCTGTGCGGATAGCAGTCCGTGATCATGCAGTCAGCATGCAAACATACAAATCTCCTCACCGGAGGTGCCGGTATTCTAGGGGCTTATTTCAGCCAGGCCCTGAACACGTGCATACACGTCTCCTCACCGGAGGTGCCGGTATTCTAGGGGCTTATTTCTGCCGAGCCCTAACCACATGCGTGCATGATCATACTGGCGCAAAGCACATATCACAATTGACACTAGCGCATGGTGGCACGGCCATGCTACCCTTTTATAGTAGCAACTACAGGACCTACCAGAAAAGGACCAATGAGAAACTGCACCAGAACACAAATAGTTTCAGGACCTTCCTGGCGGACCAATAGGAGCTGCTGCAGTAGCTGAGCATGTGACCCCTGATCTCCTATGAGAGATCTTACCCTGGGCATGCTCAGAAAGGAAAACACAGGACTTAGTCCCAACTGAGTCTGCCTGCCGCTGACCTGCACTGGTTACAATGGCAAGACCTGGAGAGGCAGCAGTCATCCTCTGCACAGCACTAAACTGAGCGAGATGCTGGGACCGACGTCTCTGCTGAGCAGGTTCCACTGTGGCCGGAGACAGATAGTAGACCGCAGTGGGGATAGCTCGAGATTCCCCTTGTGCAGTAGCGGGAGCTCGACCCTAACACGGTGCCGTATGGAAACCAACACCAATCTCTGGCTTTCAGTTTTGATACTAGTGTCTTTTTGCACATTTTTTGCCATATAACAATGCAACCATGTTATTAACAGTGTCACATTGTGTCTGGCACATATCACTATTAAATGCATCAATAGAAACCCCATTGCGGTGCCACGTTAAAACTGAAATCAGACTTGCTAGTATCAAAATAGTGGTATTTTCCCTATTTCAATGTAAACATCCATCTGTCACCATTAAAGGGAACCTGACAGGTGCTCCACTCCAACCCATCAGCATTTGCATATCAATTTCTAAATTCCTTGTCTAACAAGCCCTTTATACCCTGTGGTAGATTGGCTCACTCAGCTGTATACGGAGGTAGACAAGGGAACTCTGTCTATCTGGTTTATTATATATGAGGCAAAAACCATGATGCAGTAAAAATAAACAAGGCCCTTTGGGCAAAAACAGGAAAAACAAAAACAAAGTGGTAACACAAAGTACAGTTGTGTCATGATACAGTCCGGGGATTATTTGCTGCTATCTTCTCTGTGGACAGGTCATGTGGGGGTTAATTCCCTCTGCCTCGTTTTGAGCTGGCTGGGCTATTTAAGTCCTCTGCAGCCTGCAGGCCAGTGTCAGCTATAGTTCATACTTACAGGCTAGAGCATCTGACCCGTATACCCTTGTGATCCTTCTGTCTCTGACTTCCCGTACTGCGTATGTCTCGGCCTGATCTCTGTACCCAGTCTCTTGTTTTCTGTTCCTGATACCGTGTACCTCAGCTGGTTTTGACTCTCTGGCTTGTACCCCGACAATGTCTTACGTCTCACGTTTTGGATACCACGTTCCCATTAGGCTCTGACTTCTGGCTTGTCTCTGACTTCGTGCTTTACTGTGACCTTTGGTACTTCTGCTCCTGACAGTGTATTACTTGGCTTGTTTGACCACTCTTTTGTTACCTGTTACACTTGTGCTGCTGCTCAGTGTTGCTAAGTGGTGTTTGTGCAACCTCTCTTCCCTCACCAGCACCCCCTGGTGGAGGTTGCGCTATACTGCACTGCAGCAGCATTACATTATAGCTGACCACACATTTAAAGGGGATTTTGCATTTTTTTCTCTCTGGTCATGGATCCGCTTTGTAACTTGGCAGATTAAGTGTCCAGTTTGACACAGATGATGCTGGATTTTCGGTGGAACATCGAGCCCTTGCCACATCTCACACTCACAAAAAAAGCTGATGGAGACTGTTAAGACCATGCAGGAATCCACCGCTCATGCTGTTAGTCGACCTGGTGATTTCGTATATGTTGTTTTGCACTCTCCCAAACCCTCGGTTAAGCTCCCTTACACTTTTTTCTGGCGAAAAAGATAAGTTTCATACATTCAGGGAGAGTTGTAAATTATTGTTTTCCCTTAGACCTCGTTCATCTGGGAACTCAGCGGGTAGAGATTATTATCTCCTTACTTAGGGAGGGTCCCCAACCGTGGGCTTTCTTGCTGTCTCCTATTGCCCCTGAACAGATGTCAGTAGATAAGTCCTAGAGCCTAAAAGAACCTATCTATGATGAACCGAACCGTGTCAGGTTGGCACAGGACACTATTATGGGTCTAGGTCAGGGAAAGCGCTCAGTCGAGTGGTACAGCTCTGAGTTCCGCCGATGGTCCACTGAGGTGTCCTGGGATGACTCCGCGCTGAGATGTCAGTTCAGGAGTGGACTGTCGGATTACCTGAAGGACGCTTTGGCTCTCCATCCACCTCCCAGCTCATTGGAGGAAGCTATGACTCAGGCTATCGATATGGGTCGGAGGCTGCGGGAGAGAGGTGTGGCACAGTGAGAGGTTCCGTTGCTCCCTGCTGGTCCTGTTGTTCTGCCTCCATCTGAACCTATGGAGGTGGGGGCCGCCAACCTCGAGGAGAAGGAGAGGAGGCGTCGGCGTAAAGGAAAGCTGTGTTTTTTCTGCGGAGATCCTGGATATTGGAAAAAGGACTGCCCCTCCTGCCCACCGACTAACAAGTGGCTGAGTCTGGATGATTGTCA
Organism: Oophaga sylvatica; assembly: GCA_033576555.1. Classification (NCBI taxonomy): domain Eukaryota; kingdom Metazoa; phylum Chordata; class Amphibia; order Anura; family Dendrobatidae; genus Oophaga; species Oophaga sylvatica. The sequence continues at coordinate 28,919 of JARQOD010005144.1, read as the reverse complement.
TGGAAGTCACCCAGACTCTCAGGTACCTTTTTCTGCATTCTAAGTTCTTGTGGTAGCGGGCATCCACCTGCTCAGGATTAGCAAAACACAGGGTTCAGATTAGCACATACATGAACACCTCTCTTGAGTTAGCCTCTCAAGACACATTGAACACTGAGTGCCTTAGAAGGCTGAGTATTTAAACCCCAGACCACACACTAAGGCAGAGAAAAGGTGGACAACCTCCCACCTGCTCTGGTTGTCCACAAAAAACAGCCCTTAAAATGGCTGATTAACCCCTCTCAACACATATTGTGCCGTAGCAAACTTCTGGGTTTCAAATCACTGAAGCTAATAGCCTCAGTGAAACATATCTCCCCTCCAGCACTTTACCAGTGACTTTGTCACAACCCTTAGGGCCCCGTCTCACATAGCGAGATCGCTGCTAAACAGCGATCTCAGCAGCGATCTCGCTATGTCTGACACGTACCAGCGATCAGGCCCCTGCTGTGAATCGCTGGTCGTGTCAGAAATGCCAGGACTTTTTTTTGATCACTGGTCTCCCGCTGGCCAGCACGCATCGCTGCGTGTGACAGGCAGGAGACCAGCGATCTACTGGTAACCAAGGTACACATCGGGTTTCCAGGCGCGGGGCTGTGCCTGGAAACCCGACGTGTACGTTGGATACCAGCAAGCTGCTGCAGGGGAGCTGGTAACCAAGGTATACATCGGGTTTCCATGCACCGTGCAGCGCCTGGAAACCCCACGTGTACCTTGGTTACCAGCTCCCTGCATTAGCGGGCTGGTATCCAACGTACACTGCGGGTAACTAGGCGACGTTACCCGCAGTGTCGCTGTCCTGATTGCTGCCTGTTTGGTAGCTCAGCAGCGATCATGTAGCGACACACCAGCGATCCTGATCGTTGTCGGGATCGCTGGTGTGTCGCTATGTGAGACGGGGCCCTTAGTCACCTAAACACATTTTAAAAAAGTATTTAAAAACTCAGTTTTTCATATGCAAATTAACTTTTTGGCTAGTCAATGGGGCGTTAGTTTTCCCAGACTAGTCATCTCCATCTGCATGTTATCATGCCCTTGTGGGCATGATAACATGACTTACAAGAGCCACATCATCGCCAGCCCTCTGAAAATCTCAAGCCATGCTTACAGTTAACTCCTCTTGTTCCTGTTGATCTTTGGCTCCTCAGTGTACGTGAGCCGTTTTCTGGACTTCAAGTTATGCACCATGTGCCTCCGAAGCTGGGAAGCATACGCCCAACTTCAGAGGAGCAGTGACGTGGCTTAAGAAAGCAGCGTATATTCATGAGATTTGCAGAGAGCTGGCAATGATGCTGGCTCTTGCAAATCATGTTTATCATGCCCGCAGTAGTGAGATAACATGCAGAGCAGGACAAATAGTCTGGGGAAACTAACGACCCATCAACTAATAAAAAGGTTCATTTGAATAGTAAAAACTGAGTTTCTAAATACTTTTTAAACATGTGTTTAGATGACTAAGTGCATAAAGGGCTTGTTAGGCAGGGAATACATATACAAATTCTGTTGGGTTGTAGGGCATGGGAGACCTGACAGGTTCTTTTTAATTGCATCAAAGGAAACCCCATTGCGGTACCACATTGAAAATGGAACAAACTTCTGGCTTGCAGTTTTTTAGGGAGGTATTTTCCTACATTTCTATAACATATAACAATGAAACCATCTTAAGAGTGTCACCTTGTAATAGTCACATCTCACCATTAATCTCATCAATGGAAACTCAACCAAACTCTGGTTTGTTGTTTTAATGATGATGGTATATTCTACTATTTCAATTTAACCATCTTCTTATGGGCTTCACATTGTGAATGCCACATATGACCATCAAATGAATTAATGGAAACCCCACTGGGGTGTGACAGGGAAAACAGAATCAAACTAAAAAAAATTTGCCGTTTTCACGGGTATTTTTTCCCATGAGATGTAGTGTTCTGCAGTCTACAAATAAGTAAGCCCTAAGAAATAAGTGCTAATTTCTTGCAATATGAATGTGAATCCTAAAAAGCTAAAACTACTAACATGGAAGCAAATAAAGGATAAAGATAGGCAAGAACATGGCCTGCAGAATGTATCACATGTACTTTACCTGACATCTGGATACTGGCGAAACAATTGGTCCACTTTGGCTTTGATGTCATCTTTTTTCTTGGCAGCAATTATTTCAGAAATACAGTGAATTGCAGGAAGTAAATTGTCCAGATCAGAGCCCTTTAAATAAAAATGACAAAGGTGATAAAGGGGAGTAGTCATAGGAGGCGCAGGAGCAGCAGTGACACCGCTGCCACATAAGATACCTGTATTACAAATTACACGAGTGCCCTCTAAAACTATGGCATGGGTCCCTGGGGTACACATCAACAGGATGAGCACCTAGGATAGTGGGGTTATGCAGACTTGTGGTTGAGTACAGTGGACTCTGTCACCTTGAAGGTGTTGTCCACATTCAGAGAGACTCTTTTAAAGTAAATCTAGCAGATCTATTAATTACATCGTTATCCCTCTGGATAAAATTACAGTCTCTATAGCGACCCCCATAGTGTCCTACATGAGATAGATGAGGAAGCACTTCCTGGCTCTGAGAAGTCACTGGGTGCATCACATGATCCCTCTACTACAATCAACAACTCTGAAATGCATCATGTGATGAAGTCTAGGTACAAGGTAGCACTTTCCCAGCATTTCTGCTTGGCACTCAAGGATTATGGTGCCGTGTGACCTCCATGTCTTTGTGATCACAGGTCCAGCGGGACCACAAGTATCGGTAACATAAATTTGCTAGAATGCCTTTTACTACTTTACACCTTAAATGTAGCATTTCTGCACACACTTGCACATGCCCGTACCGGACACCTGTAACCCTGTCATAAGTTATTGTACGGAAACCTAATCACAATATGGGAACCCTGACACATACCATGTCGTCTGCTGCCTTATTTATTAGTTTGGCCTCTTCACTCATTTTCTGAGCTGCTTTTTTCCTTTCTGAGTGATTTAGGCTCAGCTTCCTCTTCATTGTCTGAGAAATGTATTCTGTCACTAGATATTGGTGAATCTCATGTGCAAAGTCCTGTGAAAAGCAAAATATTAGAATTAATACGGAGATAGATAATAGATAGAAAGATAGATGATAGATAATAGATCATTTTAATATCTATAGTTATTTGGAAATAATAGAAATAGGTGCATGGAGATGGATAAATGGATAGAAGGAAGGAATGATGGACACAAATGGATGGATGGATAGAATGAGGATTAATCGATAGATAATAGATATATGATAGATAATATGTAGATAGATAGTATAGATAATAATAGATAAATAGATATAGAAGATAGATAGATAGATAATAGATAGATAATAGACAGATAGATAGATAATAGATGCATTAACCACCAAACCACTACACGACCAGCTCTACCCTCACCTACTGTATCCTCACCCATCCCTTGTAGACTGAGCCCTCTCTTCTACTGTACCAATCATGACTTGTATTGTTCATGATTATTGTACTTGTTTTTTCTCATGTGTACCCCTTTTCATATGTAAAGTGCAATGGAATAAATGACGCTATAATAATAAATAATAATAGATGATAGATAGATAGATAGATAGATAGATAGATAGATAGATAATAGGTAATAGATTACAGATAGATAGATGATAGATAACAGGTAATAGAATGATTAGATAGATAGATAGATAGATAGATAGATGACAGATGATAGATAAATGATAAATGATAGGTGTGAGGTCGGGACCGCCACCATCTTAGATAGGGCCTGTACCAGCCTCCATTTTGTCAGTTCACAGAGCCACAGACTGCTAACTGCACAGGGCCTATTAGCATATTCAGTACGACCAGTTTTGATGTCCACTATGAATCAATAGGGCTTTAACATGCTAATTGGTTTAGGCCAGTGTCTGAATGGGATGGTCATTGGTATGTTGAATGGCTCGGACTCAGGCCAGTGTTTCCTGCTCCATATGAATTGCAGGCCAGTTAATATGCGTGCTTCAAAGCTAAGGGGAAGGACCTAGCAGTTTTAAGAACTGTAGCCATGAACAGGCTGGTGCATTCCATTTTCTCACAGCAGCAAGAAACACAAGGGACAGACCTTGCCAAGGGTGCAGCAATACATGCTTTGGGGACTATCCAGCAACTGAAGACTGTTACCTGGGGATGGCAGAGCTCCCGCCTCCCCATGACCATACTACCCGGTAATATTGATCTATAGCTTATACCTTTAAGCCTTGTACATTATCGTTGTATTTTTTCTCTGACTGCAAATCCATTGTAATTACGTTGTATAGCTTTACTGTATATTTCTGTAATTATCTAGTGCGCCCTTAAGGCGATTAAACCATAAAATTAATCTTGGGCTGATGCTTTTACTCTGATCACGAATCTTAGAATACCCAGTGGGTAACAGGACAACCTCCCCGGCGGCCATTTGCTCTAGGTGCAGTTCCCTTACTGACCTGAGAGACAAAGGGGGCGCCGGAGAGCTGTACCTGTGGAGTTACGTCCCATTGGTGACGTGGGAGGAAGGGGTCGTCCTTCATATTTGGTAGCGGTGGTGGGATCAGAAGCTGTGATACCCGGGCTACCGTGTGGCGGTCGGCTTAGTTCCTCACAATTGGTGGCAGCTGTGGGATCAGAGTAATAGTGTGCGTGGGACCCCTACTCCCAGACACTAGAGACTACCAGCGGTACTTTCACTGCTGGGGTCTTAAGGTCAGCCCAGCACTAGACGGTCAGAGTGTAAATATAATAAGTTGTGTGCAAGGTCAGGGTTGCAGCTGTGTCAGTAACCAAAGGTTCCCAAAATGGCGGACGGCACCAGGAGTAAGGCAAAGGGGGAGGCCAATGCTGTGGTCTATGAGGGGTTCGATATCGATGAGGGGAGCTCAGCCAGGGCTCCCCAAGGAGCCCGACCCCCGTGCTCAGTCTCACAGTGGACTGTCCACCCCCTGCCCGTCCCAGCCTGTCCCGATCGGAGGCCCTTTTCCAAGCAGCTATGGCACAGCTCGAGGCTGGTAATGACGCCACCTATGACAGACTCCTGGTGGCGGCAGAGAAAGCAGCAGAGCGTGAGCAAGCAGCGGCAGAGAGAGCAGCGGAGCGTGAGCATACAGAACGCCGTGAAGCTGCGGAGCGCCGGCACCGACTGGAGATGGCTCAGCACGGGCCCCCGCTGGACGCACCAGGCCCACCGGAGACAAGGGCTTCCAAAGTCCGGGCGGAGGACTTTCCCTTACTTGAAAAGGATGGAGACCTGGATTCCTTTCTGCTTGCTTTTGAGAGGACCTGCCTCCAACATCATCTGGCCCTGGATCAGTGGGCAAGGTACCAGACCCCCCGTTTGAGGGGTAAGTCCCTAGAAGTTTTGGGGGACTTACCTGCCGGGGAGGAGCAGGACTACAACAGCATCAAGCGGGCCCTGATCCAGCACTACAACCTCACCCCGGAGTCGTACCGCAGGAAGTTCAGGAGCCTGCAGCGGGGTTCAAAGGACACCTGGACCGACCACATGCGGGCCCTGCTGAGAGCTGCGGAGCACTGGACCTCGGGTCTAGAGCTCACTACCCGCCAGGAGGTCCAGGAACTGTTTGTCATGGAGCAATTCTTGTGGAACTGCCCAGAGGACCTCCAGCAGTTCCTCCGTGACCGGAAACCAAAGGGGGCTTCTGCTACAGCCGCCCTGGCAGACGAGTATGCCAACAACAGGGCGCCGGAGCCAAAGAAGTCTGCCAGCAGCACCTGGAGAGGGGGTAAGCCCAATCCTGCCCCAGCCCCATATCCAGCCCCCAGAGTGCAAGGGGTGTACCCCCCGGCTGCCCTCTCCAGGCCAGGAACAGAACCCAGACGTTGTCATAATTGCAATCAGCCAGGACACTTTAAGGCTGCGTGTCCCCAGTGCCAGAAGGCCCCATCCCTGTCCCAGAAACCGACCACTGTTTTGTGTGTGGGAGGGGGTGGTGGGAGGTCCCTAGACAATTACCAACCCGTCACCATCGGCCGCTCAGCGGTCATGGGACTGCGGGACACAGGCGCTGAACGAACCCTGGTACGCCCTGAGGTGGTGTCCCCTCAAGACTTGGTACCTGGGAAAACCCTTTCCGTCTCCGGAATTGGAGGCGTTGAACCGGCACTGCCCGTTGCCAAGGTGTATTTGGACTGGGGCGCCGGGAGGGGGATGCGGGAGGTGGGAGTAACGCCAAATATTCCTGCAAATGTGTTGCTTGGGACTGATTTGGGGCGGCTAGTGTCCCAGTATGTGGCCACTGAACCCCCAAGTTCGGCTCCCCAAGAATGTCATGACTCTACTGTGAATGCTAATGTTAATGTATTGAATGTGCCTCCAACAGTGGAGGAGGGAGTGAAACCTGATAATAAGCCATGCACTGACACTACGCACACAGGGCTCACAGTGAGGACAGGTGAGGAGGCTGCACGGGAGAGCTCAGAGGTGGGGGAGGGGCTGCTATGGGCAGTGTAGGGCCCCTAAGTGAACCCAGCCTGCTGAGTCTAGGGCCCCTGCAGGAAGAGGAACAGGACATGGGGGGAGGGGGCGTCCCGGGAGAGGAGCCACCAGGTAAGCCCCCAGGGCAGGAGTTCCCCACATCCGGGATGTCAGGAAGTCAGGGAAGTCTGCCTGACCCGGCGACTTGGTCAGGGGACGAGGGAAAGCAGGCGCTACCCGTGGTCTCAGCGGTCGTGGCCGCTGTTACCAGGAGTGGGAGCGCTGAAGCCCAAGGAGCCTCGCGGAGGTCCGACAGTTTCCCCCTCTCCGACCAAGTGGCTGCCGAGTCAGACAGTAGCCAGGAGACAGATCCCGGGGAACTGACAGAGGACATGGCAGTTTCATCAATTCTTGCCACATCAAGTCAGGGATTTCAGGCAGCGTTGGAAGCTGACACTAGCCTGAAGACTCTCAAGGAGCAGGCGGCACAGCCTCCCCTGGAGTCCGACCGCGAGCGAGTGGTCTGGGACCAGGGACGGCTGTACCGGGTGACGGTCCAGCAGGGTTCACCGGAGGCGTGGCCCAGGGACCGACAGTTAGTGGTACCCCATCCGTTCAGGGCGGAATTGTTGCGGATCGCACACGAGATTCCAATGGCCGGACACCTAGGGATCACTAAAACCAGGGCCAGGCTAGCTCAGCATTTCTACTGGCCTGGAATGAGGACCGAGGTGATAGCCTACTGCCGTTCGTGTGACACCTGTCAGAGGGTGGGGAAGGCGGGGCCGCGCCCCAAAGCCCCACTGGTAACTCTGCCCATCATCGAAGAGCCTTTCTCGAGGGTGGCTGTGGATCTCATTGGACCTCTGTCCACTCCCAGCCGCTCCGGGAAATGCTTCATACTAACGGTAGTGGACTATGCCACCCGGTACCCGGAGGCGGTAGCTTTGTCGTCCATTCGGGCCGACAAAGTGGCCACTGCCTTACTGGAATTTTCTCCAGAGTGGGGTTTCCCAAGGAAATGCTCACCGACCGAGGGACCCAGTTCATGTCGCAGCTGATGGAGTCTCTCTGTAAGCAGGTACAGGTGCAACATCTGGTGGCCAGCCCGTATCACCCACAGACCAATGGCTTGTGTGAGCGGTTCAATGGCACCTTAAAGCAGATGCTGAAGATGTTGGTCGACTCCCTCGGGAGAGACTGGGATCGGTATCTCCCACACCTGCTGTTTGCCTACCGGGAGGTCCCACAGGACTCAACGGGGTTCTCCCCCTTTGAGCTCCTGTACGGGCGACGTATACGGGGGCCCCTTGCTCTGGTGAAGGAAGCATGGGAAGGGGATTTAGCCACGCCTGGAGTGTCGGTCATTGAGTATGTCGTGCGCTTCCGGGACCGAATGATGGCCTTGACGCGGCTGGTGCATGACAATATGGCCCAAGCTCAGGCTGACCAGAAGCGATGGTACGACCAGAATGCTTGTGAGCGGACCTACCAGGTGGGTCAAAAGGTGTGGGTACTGGTCCCCGTACCCCAAAACAAGCTTCAGGCGGCCTGGGAGGGTCCATACCTCGTGCACGAGCAGCTCAACGCCGTCACCTACCTGGTCACCCTGGACCACGCCCGTGGAAGGAGGAAGGCCTTCCATGTGAACATGATGAAGGCCCATCATGAGCGGGAGGCTTATGCCCACCCAGTGTGCAACCTTTCAGAGGACAGAGAGTCAGAAATCCTTCTGGATCTGCCACCCTAGCCAAAGAGAGGGTGCGGTAGGGCGCACGGGGGAACACAGGAATGTGATACCCCCTAGCGCCCTCAAAAGCAGGGAGGTGTGAGGTCGGGACCGCCACCATCTTAGATAGGGCCTGTACGAGCCTCCATTTTGTCAGTTCACAGAGCCACAGACTGCTAACTACACAGGGCCTATTAGCATATTCAGTACGACCAGTTTTGATGTCCACTATGAATCAATAGGGCTTTAACATGCTAATTGGTTTAGGCCAGTGTCTGAATGGGATGGTCATTGGTATGTTGAATGGCTCGGACTCAGGCCAGTGTTTCCTGCTCCATATGAATTGCAGGCCAGTTAATATGCGTGCTTCAAAGCAAAGGGGAAGGACCTAGCAGTTTTAAGAACTGTAGCCATGAACAGGCTGGTGCATTCCATTTTCTCACAGCAGCAAGAAACACAAGGGACAGACCTTGCCAAGGGTGCAGCAATACATGCTTTGGGGACTATCCAGCAACTGAAGACTGTTACCTGGGGATGGCAGAGCTCCCGCCTCCCCATGACCATACTACCCGGTAATATTGATCTATAGCTTATACCTTTAAGCCTTGTACATTATCGTTGTATTTTTTCTCTGACTGCAAATCCATTGTAATTACGTTGTATAGCTTTACTGTATATTTCTGTAATTATCTAGTGCGCCCTTAAGGCGATTAAACCATAAAATTAATCTTGGGCTGATGCTTTTACTCTGATCACGAATCTTAGAATACCCAGTGGGTAACAGGACAACCTCCTCGGCGGCCATTTGCTCTAGGTGCAGATCCCTTACTGACATGAGAGACAAAGGGGGCGCCGGAGAGCTGTACCTGTGGAGTTACGTCCCATTGGTGACGTGGGAGGAAAGGGGATCGTCCGTCATATTTGGTAGCGGCGGTGGTATCAGAAGCTGTGATACCCAGGCTACCATGTGGCGGTCGGCTTAGTTCCTCACAATAGGTAATAGATGATAGATAGATGATTGATAGATAAATTATAGATGATAGATAACAGATATTTACTTACGGTAATTGTTATAATATCAGGCCTCTTATGGAATAAGATATTTATTATACGGATTAATTACATTTATTGAGACTACAACTTCTCCTCCTCTACTCCCCTACTATCTCTTCTTCCCACAACCGCATACAAAGCTTCTCCCGTGCCACTCCCATACTCTGGAACTCTCTACCCCAACACATCAGACTCGCGCCTACCATGGAAACCTTCAAAAAGAACCTGAAGACCTACCTCTTCCGACAAGCCTACAACCTGCAGTGATCCTCAGTCTACTGAACCACCGCACGACCAGTTCTACCCTCTCCTAGTGTATCCTCACCCATCCCTCTAGATTGTGAGCCCTCACTGGCAGGGTCCTCTCTCCTTCTGTACTTGTGTGTGCCTTGTATTGCTCATGTTTATTGTACTTGTCTATATAAGCCCCTCTCACATGTAAAGCGCCATGGAATAAATGGCGCTATATAAATGTATAATAATAATAACTTATATGACCGCCGCTTCCACAAACCATTTCATGCTCAATCTTCCATCTCGTGACTCATTCTAGACCTTTAGTTGCAAAAGTAAAAGCAAACACGAGTTCTAAGAATAAAAGCACAAAAACCTTTAAAAAGGAAGCTCCAGAAAGGAATTTCACAAATTTCAGAAACCTCAATGTTACAAAATGTAGAAAACAACAAAACAATGGTGAGAAGTGAAGAAGCGCAAGTCCTGGACTGACGAAGGCTCCCACCATAGCACTCGCCTACCAAGTACCCCTCCACCAGAACTTGGAGCGGAATTCTGATTTGGTTTAGTTTTTTTTAATAATTCTTATGAATCCAATGGTAGTAAATTGGTGGGGGACTGACCATTGGGACCCTCCACTGATCACCAGAACAAGGTTTCCCAAACCCTGGTGTCCATGATGTAGTGGTCGACTATTTACGCCATCGCTCTATCACTCTGTAAATGTCATGGGTGCATCGCCACGAAGATCGTCGCGATTGCACATTCTGACTTCTCACAGCTGAGCTGCTGTTTCTTTGTGTTTGGTAATGAGAGAGTTAATTTTACCTAGCTCTTTGCTAAGACTAGGTCCAGCCTCGCCCGGCTGCTTTTGATTATGTTCTAATTAGTTTCCTTTATATTCCTGCCAGTCTGGATGTTAGACGCCGGTGAAAGCATTCATGTAGTCTAGCAGACTGAAGCGGTTCTGAGAATACTTAAGCTAAGAGCTCCTTAGTTGTTTTTACTCTTATAGCTTATAGTTTATCTCTGAGATCTTAGGTGTTCCTACTGTGGTGAGTGTTGTATGTAAGACTTTATTTACTTTATTTCTTGTCTTTCTTGTATGTCTTTCTGTTCATTAACCGTTACCTGTTCATTCCCTTTGGTGGTAATCAGGGTCCTTCTTTGGACTAGATTACAGTTGGCAGGGATTGATAGGAGACAGGGTTTACGCTGGTGGCCTGGACCTCTGTACCTTTAACAGTACCTCCAGGTTGAGGGATTAGTTAGGACCCCAGTTCAGGGTCAGCTTAGACCCCGGTCACCCTCTAGCCGGAGACAGCGTTATAACGGATTCCGTTTTGACCCACTGGACATTCTGTCAGGTAAATCTATGTTATCATATATCTATGCGCATGTTATATAGTATGTTGCCCTTTTGATATAGATTACTGACATCACATATATATATCTGCTATACAGCGTGACATTTTCACCGGCCCAAAACTAAAGATTCTCCCCAGCTGTCATGGATCCAGTAGGCCAGCTGGCCCGGCAGTTGCAGGGGTTGACCATGGAATTTGCAGACATTAAGTCCAAGGTTTTGTTCCCCCGGAGCAAACCAGATCTGAACCTAAGGTTGCTCCCGGATAGGTTCACTGGTGGGCGGGACAAATTTTTTACTTTCCGGGAGGCATGTAAATTGTACTTTCGGCTGCGGCCTCGGTCATCTGGGAGTGAAGAGCAGAGGGTGGGAATTGTTATATCGCTCTTACAAGGGGACCCTCAATCTTGGGCGTTCTCTATTCCTCCAGGCTCCCAGATCTCCAGTCAGTGGATCGATTTTTTACTGCCCTGGGTCTGGTATATGATGATCCGGATCGAGTCTCCCTTGCTGAAACAAGGTTACGTAAAATACGGCAAGGAAATCGTCCAGCGGAGGAATATTCTTCTGAGTTCCGTAGATGGGCAACAGATACTCAGTGGAATGACCCAGCTCTTAGGAGCCAGTTTTGTCAAGGGTTGTCTGACAAATTAAAAGATGTGTTGGCTCAGTATGATTCTCCTCCATCACTGGAGGCTGCTATGGCCCTCGCTATTCGCATTGATAGACGACTTCGGGGAAGACGCGAGGTAACTCCGCCCCCCGTGATGACTCCACCTACTACTAAAGTCCCTTTTACTGAGGTTCCCATGGTCTGTTCTGAGGAACCCATGCAGTTGGGAGGGACATCATTTTGTAGGAGGGAATCGGCGGTGCGCCGCAAGACTAGAAGGTGTTTATTTTGCGGGAGAGAGGGACATTTTGTTGGGGGGTGTCCATCCCGGACCTCTTTGAGCCAAGGAGTTAACCTGGGTGTGTGTATTTCGTCCCCAAATCCCTCTCAGTTTCTCGTGCCTGCGGAGGTGGTGATTGGTACTAGAACTGAGAGGATTTCTGTTTTTCTTGATAGTGGGTCCGGGGCTAATCTGGTGGACGCTCGGTTTGCCCAGGTGCATGGTATGCAACTGAGTGTATTGGCCAAACCGGTCCCTATACTCTCTATTGATTCTAGACCTCTTGGTCAAGGTAGCTTGGTACAAGCTGTTCATAACATAGATCTTCGAGTAGGGGCAATACATAAAGAGCAATTGTCTTGTTATGTGTTGGAGGGTCTACCTACTCCTATTGTGTTGGGACTTCCTTGGTTGGCTAAACATAACCCAGTGATTGATTGGCAATCCAGAAAGATAAGCCAGTGGGGTGAATTTTGCAAGAATAACTGCATGAGCACGGTCATCGGTGCGGTTGTGCCTAGGACTTTGCCTCCTTTTCTGGAGGACTTTGGGGAGAGGTTCTCAGAGGAGGGGTGTAAAGAGTTACCTCCTCATCGCGCATATGACTGCTCAATAAAGTTGCTTCCTGATGCCTTATCTCGTACTCTCCCAGGGACCGGGAGGATGGATGATCCGGTTCCTATTCCTCAGGAGGGAGTTGTAGTGTCAGCTGTATGCTCTGAGCTTGAGGGGGAGGTATTGGGGGCTCAGGGGGACGCCCCTGTGGGACTTCCAGGGAGACTGATAGTTCCAGATCGGTTAAGACTGAAGGTTACGGAGAACCATTACAAACGGATGGCTGATTGGGGGAGAGTTTCTGGTCGAGATCTGAAGGTGAACGATCTGGTGTGGTTGTCTACCAGGAATATAAAACTTAAAGTTCCCTCCTGGAGGTTGGGTCCCAGATTCATTGGGCCGTACAGGATCAGTTCCATAATTAATCCTGTGGCATTTCGTCTGGACCTCCCTCCTACGTTTAAAAATCATAATGTGTTTCACAAGTCATTACTTAAAAAGTATGTGGCACCAGTCATACCGTCACCTCTACCTCCTCCTTCAGTGGTAGTCAATGATAACGTGGAATTTCATGGGTCGAAAATCATTGACTCACGTCTCAGTCACCGATCCCCTCAGTACTTAGTTCTTTGGAGGGGGTATGGTCCTGAGGAGAGGACGTGGGTCCCTGCGTCTGATGCTAACGCAGATCGATTGGTTCGGACCTTTCACACAACTTACCCGGACAGACCTGGTCATGAGGGTCCGGAGGCCCCTCGTAGAAGGGGGGGTACTGTCATGGGTGCATCGCCACGAAGATCGTCGCGATTGCACATTCTGACTTCTCACAGCTGAGCTGCTGTTTCTTTGTGTTTGGTAATGAGAGAGTTAATTTTACCTAGCTCTTTGCTAAGACTAGGTCCAGCCTCGCCCGGCTGCTTTTGATTATGTTCTAATTAGTTTCCTTTATATTCCTGCCAGTCTGGATGTTAGACGCCGGTGAAAGCATTCATGTAGTCTAGCAGACTGAAGCGGTTCTGAGAATACTTAAGCTAAGAGCTCCTTAGTTGTTTTTACTCTTATAGCTTATAGTTTATCTCTGAGACCTTAGGTGTTCCTACTGTGTGTGAGTGTTGTATGTAAGACTTTATTTACTTTATTTCTTATCTTTCTTGTATGTCTTTCTGTTCATTAACCGTTACCTGTTCATTCCCTTTGGTGGTATTCAGGGTCCTTCTTAGGACTAGATTACAGTTGGCAGGGATTGATAGGAGACAGGGTTTACGCTGGTGGCCTGGACCTCTGTACCTTTAACAGTACCTCCAGGTTGAGGGATTAGTTAGGACCCCAGTTCAGGGTCAGCTTAGACCCCGGTCACCCTCTAGCCGGAGACAGCGTATAACGGATTCCGTTTTGACCCACTGGACATTCTGTCAGGTAAATCTATGTTATCATATATCTATGCGCATGTTATATAGTATGTTGCCCTTTTGATATAGATTACTGACATCACATATATATATCTGCTATACAGCGTGACAGTAAAGGACTGCCGGAAAGAGCGGAATGCTTTACTCAATTATCATAAGGGAGTGTGGGACCCCATTCTGACAATCATTGGGGGGTCCCTATGGTCTATTACTACTGATCTAATAGTTATCAACAAACCAGTGTGTATGTGACAACTGGTAAATGTAGTGCGTCATTCATTGTTAATGGGGCTGCTGGAGAAAGTCGGGTTTAGCACTTTTATTGGCAGCCCGAAAGACAATGAATGGAGCTGGTCCCCCACAACTAAGGGTGGGGCTGCAGGGTCTCATTTTTAGGGTTGCTGAGCCACAATCTCCCGATCCCGGAGGGTACCATCAGTCAGTTCCCAAGTTATCCTTTATTTTATGGAGGGGATAACGTGTTATTTTGGGAGTGACACTTTAACAGAGGCCCTTTTAATACAAGTGAAGGACCCCCATCTGTGACATCTGTATGCTCCATTTGGACATATGAGATAATACCTTAAAAGAAAGGAATTTAAAGGGGTTTTTTAGTCTTATTTTTCATACGAAATGATATGATAATTTTGCACCAATTAGATCCCCCTGATCCCAGATTTATGGGATTTTAGAGAATTTTTTAATCCTTAAGTTACAGTCATTTTTTTATCCTTTAACCATAAAACTAATGAAAAAAAAAATGAAAAAGCAATAAAAACAATCAGAAGCTGAAAGAAGAGCCTCGCGGGGGCCATAAATGTACATTTATTAAGATACTAGGAGGCTTTTGTGTGGGTTATTCCGCCACAGCTGCATCCTCTGCACCTCACACCCCAGGGAACTGTGTATAGGGGAGAGGAAATGATGGCAGCACACCTGCAAAACCGTCCCCCGCCATGTATTCTCTGCCTCATTGCACATCCATGGTGCTGACGGGGGAGGGGCATTACTCTATCACAGCAGTGACGGGGTAATAATGCTGCTACCCGTGGTAGCAGCATCATTACCCCAGGTGTAGGATTTATGAGCCCTGACATTATACAGACAAGTACCTGCAGCAAATGGATAATGACGGGGCCCACGGCCCCCCGCTCCACCACATGAACCCACCATATTAACATTGTGCTGTCACTGATAGATTTCAAAGCAGCGCGCCCATGAAGATCCATGGCATCAGCAATGCCACAGCTTTTTTTTTTTGCACCCAGGGCCACCTTCCCTGTGCCACCAACCCATGCAATGCCACCGGTTACTAAGACATGGCTAGCTGCAATGTCCCCATAACAGTGCTAGATACATAGATACAGGGCCCTAACAGCAGTCCCCATAGGAGTGCTGCCTATGATAATTACCCTATTACGGTGCCATACATAGAGAATACACCAAGAGAGCATCCACATCAACAATGTACCCTGACACAATGCCTCCTGTATCAATGCCAGTCACAGGGTCCCCATAACAGTGCTAGAAACAGGGCCTCACAGCAGTCCGCATAGGAGTGTCTATGATAATTACTCTATAACAGTGCCATACATAGGGTTCACACTAAGAGGGCATCCACATCAACAATGTACCCTGACACAATGCCTCCTGTATCAGTGCCATTCACAAGGTTCCTATAGGAGTGGCAGCTGCCGTCCTCTAATGGTCCCGCTTTCTAAATATAAAAGCCCCCTACAACAGACGGCCACATTTGCAAACTGTGAGATAATTGGACCTTCTGCACTATGAAAAGTTTTTAAAAAGTTTTAAGACATTTTGTTATCTTCTTATTTGTCATTGAGAAAGTCAGAAACATTGATGGTGGTCTCCAGTGTCCACCATAGGGCATACCTTCCCTTTAATCCGTGGTGTCCGGATCAAGGACCCCCACACAGAATGTCCTGATTAGGTCATAACATTATGTAACTCTCTACCTGTACAGGATTTCCTATAACTTATCCCCGTAGGTTACGGGAAATCCTGTAGGGGGCAGCTGATCCACAGGGATAGAAGTTCAAAGTACCTTATTATGCGGAGGAAGTAAATATTTCAGGCACTGGCACAGGGTTCCTGTAGACTTCATGATGGCGTTGAATGCTGTGTTCTTTATCAGCCAGTTTTTGGTGATTATCTTATGAAATTGTGGCTGTGGAAGACAAAGACACATGAAAGGGAAGAGGATTTGTGTTGGAAAGTGTTGGGATTGGCAGATACACGTGACCAATTTGGCCATAGATGCAGCCGTAAGGGACAGTGATCTGGTAATGTGGCTCTTGACAAAGGCCAACAAAAACCCTGAGCTTTGCCTGGTCCATGGACCACCATCTCTTCAGACAGACTTAGAAGTGACGCATCACCTGGTCCATGGACCACCATCTCTTCACACAGTCATGGGTGACGCATCGCATGGTCCATGGACGACCATCTCTTCAGACACTTATGGTGACGCATCACCTGGTACATGGACCACCTTCTCTTCAGACAGTCATGGGTGACGCATCTCATGGTCCATGGTCCACCATCTCTTGAGACAGTCTTGGGTGACGCATCATATTTTCCTCTGTCTCTGGAAAGCTATAGGCTACTAAGATAGCAACCTAGAGTTCCTTCTTCTTTCTTGCGCTATGGCATCCAACACACACAGCCATGCGATCATGGACCAGAACCAGTACCATGGCTTTGTGTTGCTGGGTCCAGTTCACCTTAACATCTGCTATGCTTATTATCAAATCAGGTTTTATGTTTTGTATTTTTTTCTTATCACAATCTTTATTAAAAATAAAAATAGTAATTTTGCAGTTTCCATACTGGTGCTGGGACTTTCTTCAACTCTAACTTCCTGACGTTTCCGGGAACTTACTTGTACATTAGCAGCAATGAACAGATTCAGTTCCGTTATCTTGTACTTAAGAAATAATGAGAGTTTGCAAAGGTCATTGTGAAGGGAGGAGGAGGAGGTGTGCTGTGATAACACCTCTACATACAGGTGTTATCAGTTATTGTACAGGAGGAGGAGATGAGCTGTGACATCACCTATTGTGAATGGTGGATCCTGTGTTATCTGCAGTATATAGGGGTGTTATCAGTCATTGTACAGGAGGAGGAGGTGAGCTGTGACATCACCTATTGTGAATGGTGGATCCTGTGTTATCTACTGTATATACAGGTGATATCAGTCATTGTACAGGAGGAGGAGATGAGCTGTGACATCACTTATTGTGAATGGTGGATCCTGTGTTATCTGCTGTATATAGAGGTGATATCAGTCATTGTACAGGAGGAGGAGGAGGTGAGCTGTGACATCACCTATTGTGAATGGTGGATCCTGTGTTATCTACTATATATAGAGGTGATATCAGTCATTGTACAGGAGGAGGAGATGAGCTGTGACATCACTTATTGAGAATGGTGGATCCTGTGTTATCTGCTGTATATAGAGGTGTTATCAGTCATTGTACAGGAGGAGGAGATGAGCTGTGACATCACTTATTGTGAATGGTGGATCCTGTGTTATCTCCTGTATATAGAGGTGATATCAGTCATTGTACAGGAGGAGGAGGTGAGCTGTGACATCACTTATTGTGAATGGTGGATCCTGTGTTATCTGCTGTATATAGAGGTGATATCAGTCATTGTACAGGAGGAGGAGATGAGCTGTGACATCACTTATTGTGAATGGTGGATCCTGTGTTATCTACTATATATAGAGGTGATATCAGTCATTGTACAGGAGGAGGAGGTGAGCTGTGACATCACTTATTGTGAATGGTGGATCCTGTGTTATCTACTGTATACAGAGGTGCTATCAGTCATTATACAGGAGGAGGAGGTGAGCTGTGACATCACCTACTATGAATGGTTGGTCCTGTGTTATTTATTATATATAGATCTGTTTTTAGTCATTATATAGGAGGAGGAGGTGAGCTGTGACATCGCTTATTGTGAATGGTGGATCCTGTGTTATCTACTGTATATAGAGGTGATATCAGTCATTGTACAGGAGGAGGAGGTGAGCTGTGATATCACTTATTGTGAATGGTGGATCCTGTGTTATCTACTATATATAGAGGTGATATCAGTCATTGTACAGGAGGAGGAGGTGAGCTGTGACATCACTTATTGTGAATGGTGGATCCTGTGTTATCTACTGTATAGAGAGGTGCTATCAGTCATTATACAGGAGGAGGAGGTGAGCTGTGACATCACTTATTGTGAATGGTGGATCCTGTGTTATCTCCTGTATATAGAGGTGATATCAGTCATTGTACAGGAGGAGGAGGTGAGCTGTGACATCGCTTATTGTGAATGGTGGATCCTGTGTTATCTACTGTATATAGAGGTGATATCAGTCATTGTACAGGAGGAGGAGGTGAGCTGTGATATCTCTTATTATGAATGGTGGATCCTGTGTTATCTACTGTATATAGAGGTGATATCAGTCATTGTACAGGAGGAGGAGGTGAGCTGTGATATCACCTATTGTGAATGGTGGATCCTGTGTTATCTACTGTATATAGAGGTGTTATCAATCATTATACAGGAGGAGGAGGTGAGCTGTGACATCACCTACTATGAATGGTTGGTCCTGTGTTATTTATTATATATAGATGTGTTTTTAGTCATTATATAGGAGGAGGAGGTGAGCTGTGACATCGCTTATTGTGAATGGTGGATCCTGTGTTATCTACTGTATATAGATGTGTTATCAGTCATTGTACAGGAGGAGGAGGTGAGCTGTGACATCACCTATTGTGAATGGTGGATCCTGTGTTATCTACTGTATATAGAGGTGATATCAGTCATTGTACAGGAGGAGGAGATGAGCTGTGACATCACTTATTGTGAATGGTGGATCCTGTGTTATCTGCTGTATATAGAGGTGATATCAGTCATTGTACAGGAGGAGGAGGAGGTGAGCTGTGACATCACCTATTGTGAATGGTGGATCCTGTGTTATCTACTATATATAGAGGTGATATCAGTCATTGTACAGGAGGAGGAGATGAGCTGTGACATCACTTATTGAGAATGGTGGATCCTGTGTTATCTGCTGTATATAGAGGTGTTATCAGTCATTGTACAGGAGGAGGAGATGAGCTGTGACATCACTTATTGTGAATGGTGGATCCTGTGTTATCTCCTGTATATAGAGGTGATATCAGTCATTGTACAGGAGGAGGTGAGCTGTGACATCACTTATTGTGAATGGTGGATCCTGTGTTATCTGCTGTATATAGAGGTGATATCAGTCATTGTACAGGAGGAGGAGATGAACTGTGACATCACTTATTGTGAATGGTGGATCCTGTGTTATCTACTATATATAGAGGTGATATCAGTCATTGTACAGGAGGAGGAGGTGAGCTGTGACATCACTTATTGTGAATGGTGGATCCTGTGTTATCTACTGTATACAGAGGTGCTATCAGTCATTATACAGGAGGAGGAGGTGAGCTGTGACATCACCTACTATGAATGGTTGGTCCTGTGTTATTTATTATATATAGATCTGTTTTTAGTCATTATATAGGAGGAGGAGGTGAGCTGTGACATCGCTTATTGTGAATGGTGGATCCTGTGTTATCTACTGTATATAGAGGTGATATCAGTCATTGTACAGGAGGAGGAGGTGAGTTGTGATATCACCTATTGTGAATGGTGGATCCTGTGTTATCTACTGTATATAGAGGTGTTATCAATCATTATACAGGAGGAGGAGGTGAGCTGTGACATCACCTACTATGAATGGTTGGTCCTGTGTTATTTATTATATATAGATGTGTTTTTAGTCATTAATAGGAGGAGGAGGTGAGCTGTGACATTGCTTATTGTGAATGGTGGATCCTGTGTTATCTGCTGTATATAGGGGTGTTATCAGTCATTGTACATGAGGAGGAGATGAGCTGTGACATCACTTATTGTGAATGGTGGATCCTGTGTTATCTACTGTATACAGAGGTGCTATCAGTCATTATACAGGAGGAGGTGAGCTGTGACATCACCTACTATGAATGGTTGGTCCTGTGTTATTTATTATATATAGATGTGTTTTTAGTCATTATAAAGGAGGAGGAGGTGAGCTGTGACATCACCTATTATGAATGGTGGATCCTGTATTATCTACTGTATACAGAGGTGTTATAAGTCATTGTACAGGAGGAGGAGGAGGTGAGCTCTGACATCACCTATTTTGAATGGTGGATCCTATGTTACTTACTGTATATAGATGTGTTTTTAGTCATTATATAGGAGGAGGAGGTGAGCTGTGACATCGCTTATTGTGAATGGTGGATCATGTGTACTGTACAGTCATGGCCAAAAATTTTGAGAATGACACAAATATTATATTTTCACATGATCTGCTGCCCTCTGGTTTTTATGTGTGTTTGACAGATGTTTTTATCACAGACAGAAATATAATAATTGCAAACATATGAGTAACAAAAGCTTATATTGACAGTTAGAATGAGTTAATGCAGCAAGTCAATATTTGCAGTGTTGACCCTTCTTCTTCAGGACCTCTGCAATTCTCCCTGGCATGCTCTCAATCAACTTCTGGACCAAATCCTGACTGATAGCAGTCCATTCTTGCACAATCAATGCTTTCATTTTGTCAGAATTTTTAGGTTTTTGTTTGTCCACCCGTCTCTTGATGATTGACCACAAGTTCTCAATGGGATTAAGATCTGGGGAGTTTCCAGGCCATGGACCCAAAATCTCTATGTTTTGTTCCCTGAGCCATTTAGTTATCACCTTTGCTTTATGGCAAGGTGCTCCATCATGCTGGAAAAGGCATTGTTGATCGCCAAACTGCTCTTGGAGGGTTGGGAGAAGTTGCTCTTGGAGGACATTCTGGTATCATTCTTTATTCATGGCTGTGTTTCTAGGCAAGACTGTGAGAGAGCCGATTCCCTTGGCTGAGAAGCAACCCCACAGATGAATGGTTTCAGGATGCTTAACAGTTGGCATGAGACAAGACTGGTGGTAGCGCTCACCTTGTCTTCTCCGAATGAGGCGTTTTCCTGATGTCCCAAACAATCGAAAAGGGGATTCATCAGAGAAAATAACTTTACCCCAGTCCTCAGCAGTACACTGCCTGTACCTTTTGCAGAATATCAGTCTGTCCATGATGTTTTTTCTGGAGAGAAGTGGCTTCTTTGCTGCCCTCCTTGAGACCAGGCCTTGCTCCAAGAGTCTCCGCCTCACAGTGCGTGCAGCTGCACTCACACCTGCCTGCTGCCATTCCTGAGCAAGCTCTGCACTGCTGGTAGCCCGATCCCGCAGCTGAAACACTTTTAAGAGACGGTCCTGGCGCTTGCTGGTCTTTCTTGGGCGCCCTGGAGCCTTTTTGGCAACAATGGAACCTCTCTCCTTGAAGTTCCTGATGATGCGATAGATTGTTGACTGAGGTGCAATCTTTCTAGCTGCGATACTCTTCCCTGTTAGGCCATTTTTGTGCATTGCAATGATGACTGCACGTGTTTCTTTAGAGATAACCATGGTTAACAGAAGAGAAACAATGATGCCAAGCACCAGCCTCCTTTTAAAGTGTCCAGTGGTGTCATTCTTACTTAATCATGACAGATTGATCTCCAGCCATGTCCTCATCAGCACCCACACCTGTGTTAATGGAGCAATTGTGTAGCCCTGGTGTTAGGCACACGCAGTACCCTGGAGAATGTGTGGAGAGATAGCAGTTCAATGCTCAATACCCATTCACTCAACATACACTAGACACACCCTTAGGGTAGTGTAGTCACTTGTGAGGGAGTGGTCAGTGTGTATTCGTTGAGTGATTAGAGTAGTCAGTTTCCTGTCTTCGGACAGAGCAGACGTGTGGAGTCTAGCTGGGACTTGGAGGGAGGAAGCAGTCCAGCCTGGTTCTATCAGCAGTTCAGCAAGTGGAGGCCAGTAAGGGCGAGAGATAGATCACCTCAGCCTGGTCAGAGCTGTACCTCACTTGAAGACATTGATAAAGAAAGAAGAGCTTAGTACAGAAATACTTCAGTCTCCTGTCCCAAGGACAGTGAAAGGTTCAGAGACGTGCTCCTGCCTAGTGGATTACTGAGAGTCTGTCAACTAACTCTGAAGGAAGAGAAGAAGGGAGTGATTATATGACTTTTGCAAGTGTGAGTGTTTATGCTACAAGCGCGGACAAGGCGAAAGGCACAGTGGAAAGGAATATTTGAAAAGTGCTTTTGGATTGAAGAAGTCCTGCACATTGTTACCGGTCACTGGGGACCGAAGGATCACTAAAGCTTCACGCTTAGTGGTAAGAAAACCAGAGGCTTATCGGACCTTAGGTCGCGGCAAGCAGCCCCTAAATAGTCGGTACGTAACTGGGGTCAGGGGAGTGAAGACTTTGAGCCTGATCAGCAAGATAGGAATTCAGCTCTCTCACAGGAAGGCTCCGACCACAAAACTGACTGGCAGTACAGCTTTGGAATAGCTGGAGTTATAGAGGGAACTACGCTTCATGCTGGTTGTACTCATCGTTGTGAAAGTAAAGGAGGCCCCTAACTTGTCCAGCTGCTATCTTGAAACACATTCTCCTTGGATCAGCCTCCCTGGGACCTGCCTTACCATCTTACAAGTAAAAGGTATGGAAAGACGCTGACCGTGTGAGACTGTGTTATTTAATTGCATACCTGCACAACCCTGCTTTAACTACCGACCTGAGGGAAGAATCCCACCTGTAGGGGACCCGACATCTAGCTGCCTCACCATCCCCTCAGAGATCTACAGCAGCGCTGGTACAAATTACCAGAGACTACAGGTGGCGTCACGAACTGTATATAAAATCAATCCCCTGTAAATATTCCCCCAACATACGCCAGACCGCCAGGGCCACAGACCGAGCCACCGCTGCCTGTGACAATCCCCATAGACTTCCATGGGCTCGGCTCTGAGTACCCCATTGCCCTGGTAACCCACAATTGTGGTGGCGGGTCGACACAAAACTTTGGCGTCACGAACAGGATACGAAACTCGCAAAATTGCGAGCCCTGTGTGCCTATGGAGTTGTTTTTGTGAAAAAGGACTGTTTGCACTTTTGGCGCCAAAAATCGCCATCTTTGTCGCCATATTCGCGCCCTCAGGCGCTGGAGAAGAAGGTGGGCGTACCTTCGTGGGCGTGTACCCCCCTGTGGCGCGAAGAAAATGCCTGCCCTCTCAAAGTGCTATTACAATATGCGATCCTGCCCTACAGCAAAGGAGGTCCGCCTCCTCTTCACCTTCCCTGCAAAGAGGAGGAGACGCAAACCCCGCCTCCACGGAAGAGACCGGACGTCTCTGGAGGAAGATGAGAGAATCTTCTGGAACATCATGGAAGCAGGACGTGTGCAGCCGAGCAGGGAAGCGGAGGAAGGCAGGCCCCGTGCCCCAGCCAAGCTGCCACCAGCACCGGAGTCATCCGTGGTCCTGCACCTGCAGCAAGCATTGCTGGAAGTTAAAGAGGAAAATGCACGACTAAGAAAGATGATTTTGCCACAACCTGGATTTGAAGAGATCGAGAGACGCCGGCGTACCCTGGAGCAGCGGCGGCTGTGGGACGCGGTGTTCTCCCCCTTCGATGATCCCCTACGTCTGGAGTTACCAAAACTTCTGCTGCCCAAGACAAAGGAGCAACCGGAGGCTGCCCCCGAAAGTACCAATCCTGATCCCACCGGTGAAGCGGTGGAGGCGAAGGAGGTTGAGGAGGTACCGCCAGTTCCGGAACGCCCGCCCGGCCAGGAGGCCGCAGCAGATGATCGATCCCCGGTAGGGACACCGGAGGGGTCCTGTCCGTCATTACCAGACGTGGACTGGGACGAGATGGCGCGCCTGGATGACGTTGCCTATACCGCCCAGTGGGAATGTGAGTGGCAGCGTCGTGAGGAGAAACAACAACGCCAGCAGGAGGCAGAGCGGGAAGCTCAGCGGAATCGACAGCGGCAACATGCAGAGCTGATCGCGGACAAGGAGAGTGTCCGTCGAGAAAAAGGTACTCTGAGGGAACCGCGGCGGCAGGGGTGTGTGACAGAGTTCCAGCTCCGGAAGGGCTGGGGCTTCATAAGAGAACCGGGCCTCTACCCAGGGGTCTTTGTTAGTAGACGTGATGTAGAATCCCACCTACCGCAAGGTCATCCCGGGAGGGACTTAATAAATGGAGACATTGTCACGTATACACGGCACTGGGGAATGAAGGGATGGTATGCCCTTAACGTCACCATCGTCCGTGACCCCGTCCCCGACGCAGGTAACGTCACCACTACCGCAGCGTCCCCGTCTCCAGCTCAAGCAGTATCCGGCCGTGCCCCAGCATCGCCCCCTGCAGGTACTTCGCAAGTGGAAGCGACACCTGTATACTGTTATCCTTCTACATCGCAACATGCGACCCAGTTTCCATCGCAATCCATGACACGATCAATATCGTTAACTGTGACTCAGATTGAAACGCAATCGGTGTCTCGCAAGGAGAATGTACCCGTTGCGCCCCTACAGGTTCGCACAAGAACTGTGGCAACTCAAACCCCAATAGCAGGTCACGACTTGTTAGTTCTGGGATCTAGGGATCACCGCATTGTTCCAGCCCCCGGGGTGGAAAATGTAGTTGAAATAAATAAATAGTAAAAGAAAAACCGGTGAGATCCAGATAGGGGTCTACCATAAGTAAAGTTGTAAAAAGTTTAAGAATGTTTGCCAATTTTTGCACAAGTTAAATGAGTATATAATATATTTATATATTGCTAACAGTAGAATGCCCGGCTGGGTAAACAGATAAAAAGTTTTGCACTTTATTATTATTATAATGTGATATAATATGTGTCGTTTTGCTAACAATGGACTCAGAGGTTGAGGACTGTGCCAGCCCAGAACTTATCTGTATATAGTTGCGCTTCGGTGCCTAATCTTGGTTTTACATAAAACCAGCACAATTACCTCTGAATACAAAACCCGTGTGGTGTGGCACTGAGTGAGGTCTGCATTCGGATGTCCTGCAGCCCACCCAGGACCCACGTTGAAGGTTTGGTGCGGGTCCTTCACAAGCATAATGTCTATTTATATGAAAATGTTATTTAATATTTGTACTTTTCTATATATAATGTGTTGTTTGCAACGTTCAAGACATCCTTACCTCCCGGATGGGACGAATTAATGTTTAATGTTGATGTTTTCATGCATAAACAAAACTGTCTCTTTGTATTTTACAGCCCGGGAGTGCTGTCTTTTACCATGGGGGAATGTGTAGCCCTGGTGTTAGGCACACGCAGTACCCTGGAGAATGTGTGGAGAGATAGCAGTTCAATGCTCAATACCCATTCACTCAACATACACTAGACACACCCTTAGGGTAGTGTAGTCACTTGTGAGGGAGTGGTCAGTGTGTATTCGTTGAGTGATTAGAGTAGTCAGTTTCCTGTCTTCGGACAGAGCAGACGTGTGGAGTCTAGCTGGGACTTGGAGGGAGGAAGCAGTCCAGCCTGGTTCTATCAGCAGTTCAGCAAGTGGAGGCCAGTAAGGGCGAGAGATAGATCACCTCAGCCTGGTCAGAGCTGTACCTCACTTGAAGACATTGATAAAGAAAGAAGAGCTTAGTACAGAAATACTTCAGTCTCCTGTCCCAAGGACAGTGAAAGGTTCAGAGACGTGCTCCTGCCTAGTGGATTACTGAGAGTCTGTCAACTAACTCTGAAGGAAGAGAAGAAGGGAGTGATTATATGACTTTTTGCAAGTGTGAGTGTTTATGCTACAAGCGCGGACAAGGCGAAAGGCACAGTGGAAAGGAATATTTGAAAAGTGCTTTTGGATTGAAGAAGTCCTGCACATTGTTACCGGTCACTGGGGACCGAAGGATCACTAAAGCTTCACGCTTAGTGGTAAGAAAACCAGAGGCTTATCGGACCTTAGGTCGCGGCAAGCAGCCCCTAAATAGTCGGTACGTAACTGGGGTCAGGGGGAGTGAAGACTTTGAGCCTGATCAGCAAGATAGGAATTCAGCTCTCTCACAGGAAGGCTCCGACCACAAAACTGACTGGGCAGTACAGCTTTGGAATAGCTGGAGTTATAGAGGGAACTACGCTTCATGCTGGTTGTACTCATCGTTGTGAAAGTAAAGGAGGCCCCTAACTTGTCCAGCTGCTATCTTGAAACACATTCTCCTTGGATCAGCCTCCCTGGGACCTGCCTTACCATCTTACAAGTAAAAGGTATGGAAGACGCTGACCGTGTGAGACTGTGTTATTTAATTGCATACCTGCACAACCCTGCTTTAACTACCGACCTGAGGGAAGAATCCCACCTGTAGGGGACCCGACATCTAGCTGCCTCACCATCCCCTCAGAGATCTACAGCAGCGCTGGTACAAATTACCAGAGACTACAGGTGGCGTCACGAACTGTATATAAAATCAATCCCCTGTAAATATTCCCCCAACATACGCCAGACCGCCAGGGCCACAGACCGAGCCACCGCTGCCTGTGACAATCCCCATAGACTTCCATGGGCTCGGCTCTGAGTACCCCATTGCCCTGGTAACCCACAATTGTGGTGGCGGGTCGACACACAATCACTGAAAAGAGGTTAGCTGGTCCTTTTAAGGCAGGGCTGCAATGATGTTGAAATGTGTTTTGGGGATAAAGTTCATTTTCTAGCCAAATATTGGCTTTGCAAGTAATTGCTGTTAAGCTGATCATTCCTTATAACATTCTGGAGTATATGCAAATTGCCATTAGAAAAAGTGAAGCAGTAGACTTTGTAAAAATTAATATTTGTGTCATTCTCAAAACTTTTGGCCATGACTGTTTATAGAGGTGATATCAGTCATTGTACAGGAGGAGGAGGTGAGCTGTGATATCACCTATTGTGAATGGTGGATCATGCGCTATCTACTGTATATAGAGGTGATATCAGTCATTGTAATCCTGCCTCTGTTGATAAGGAAACTGTTGTAATATCTTCCTTAAAGAACAGAAAGTATTATCTTAAAATATCCCTAGTGGCCAGTGTGAAAATTGCAGAATTAGTAATTTTGTGATCGTGATATGAAAAAAAATGCTGAAATGTAAAAAAGAAATAAATGTAACAAAGATTTTTGTACAACAGATCATTGACAACACATTCCCTTTTAAGATCTCCTTCGTATAGCATCTAAACTTTCCTATCTTGGACATCCTTTTCCCGACTCTTGCCTCCTCCTGTCCTTTTAGTCCAGGTTCGTGGTCCTAACATTAGCTTATTCCATTTTCCAGTCCTAATAGTTTATCTGTTGGCCACTTTGGCTTACGTGCCTTCTAGTCCTCACTCTCAGCTAATCTTGACTACATACCTCCTGTAACGCTGGTATTGTCTGTACTTTGTTTTCCAGCGTTACTTTGCATGTTTTTTGCATTAACCCTTTTGCTCCTTTCCCCCTAACCAGCTGGGATACTGTTGTCTGTTACCTATATGGATGCTGCTCAGTTCCCGGCTCTGCTGCGTACCCGTACTTGCGTGAGTGGCTCCGCTGCTTTGCATGACCGCCCGCATGTGCGGTTCCTGACTTGCTGTGAAAGCCGTCCGTAGCTTGAAAAGTCCTCTGCAGTGGTGCATGACTTACTGCGTGGTTGGCAGCAGCCATTGTTGGGTTCCCTCTGTGTTGTGCTGTCTGGCTCTGCATAGGGGGCGCGGCCCACACCTGTCCTGCTTTTATGTGGATTGGGTGTTTACTAGAGTTACTGCTCCAGCCTATTGCTGTGAAGCAGCTCATATATAAAGTTCCCCAGCCCTAGTGGGCGTTGCCAGAGCTTCGCATTGAATCCACACTGAATCCCTGAACCTAGCCGTATGTGGTTGTGTGTTCAGCTCCTGCTCTGAAGTTGATCAGCTCTGGAGAGCTGATTCCCTGTTCCTGTTGTGTCTTGTTCCCTGATCCTGGATCAAACCCGGTACCTGAATGTCTGAATTGTGTCTTGTGTTTCCGCCTATGCTGGGGCTGATTACCCAGATCGCCGTTCCTGGAGGCTGTATATCCAGGCCTGTTCCTGCTGTGTCTAATTACCTGAACCCCTGATCTTGGATCGCATCCTGTACCTGACTTTCTGAACTGTGTCCTTTGTGTTATGTTCCTGAAATCCTGCTGTGTCCAGAACCCTGAGCCAGTGACTGTGAATCCTTGCTATATAACCTGAGTTCATCTTGGAAGGAGGAGTCCGGTGTGTGCTGAGTTTCTGTTACTCTGTGCTCAGCCTCTGTGCAATCCCCGGCCAGCTCCCGTTGAGCCTGGCGGGGCTTGCACCAGACCGCTGGGGTTCCTTTTCAGGTCACTGCCAGATGTCCGGATCCTATGCCTGATGACCATGGCCTGATGGCCGATGTCCGACGACCACTTCCAGATGTCCGGATCCTATCCTTCCTGCCTGATGTCCGGATCCTGCCGATCATTGCCAGATGTCCGGAGCCTGCTGATCGGTGCCAGATGTCCGGAGTCCGAGGCCTGTGTTCCAGTCCGTGTTCCTGTGATTCAATCCATGTTCCTGTCCGTGTTCCTGACTCCCTGAGACCCAGTCCGTGTTCCTGTCTGTGTTCCTGACTCTCTGAGATCCAATCCGTGTTCCTGTTGTTCCTGTGCAGTCTAACTCTGTTTCAGCCATCAGCTCCTGATTCCAGTTACCTGTCTGTTACCTGTCGGCTTGCCTGTCTGCCATCCGTCTGCAGTTCCTTCCAGAGGTTCGGACGTCATCTGCAGAGATCCCCGGCTCTTGCCTGCTCACCTAGGAGCGATCATCTGCCATCCGACTGCAGCTCCATCCGGAAGTTCGGACATCATCTGCAGAGATCCCCGGCTCTTGCCTGCTCACCTGGGAGCGATCATCTGCCATCCGACTGCAGCCTACCTGGAGGCTCCACCATATCAGGTCGTATATACCTGCCTGTCTAGAGACTGCCTGGTCACTTACCGTGACAACCTGCCTGTCTAGAGACTGCCTGGTCACTTGCCGTGACAACCTGCCTGTCCAGAGACTGCCTGGTCACTTGTCGTGACAACCTGCCTGTCCCAGAGACTGCCTGGTCACTTGTCGTGACAACCTGCCTGTCCCAGAGACTGCCCTGGTCACTTTCCGTGACAACCTGCCTGTCCCAGAGACTGCCTGGTCACTTGCCGTGACAACCTGCCTGCC
>JARQOD010005143.1:0-49844 GCA_033576555.1 Oophaga sylvatica | reverse complement strand
GTTTGCATGGACTTACGGTAACAGAGAAGAAGATCCTGAACCTGTTGTGGAGAGTGATTGCTGAGCTTAGATTACTCTGGCCTGCTGTGTCTCCTGCTTCTGTGTCTGCAAACTGTGTGACTATTTTTGCCAACTTGTATGAAGGAATACAAGACTTTCTTTATCAAACCTGTGTCTCATGTATTTTCATCGCACCCAAGCACAAGACGCTATATGAACTGTACTACATACATTACAGTAGGATCACACGGGAACCTGAACCTGAACCCATGCAGGTAGACTCTTTACAACGACGGGTTAGTGATGCACGCAAGGAACATCGTTTTAAGGAGAATCTATGTTTCTATTGTGGTAAGTCAGGGCACTTCATTATAAACTGCCCCAGCCGTTCTCGTAAGACTACTGCAGCACTCATTCACTGTGAGTGTTGCGAGAGGGGATCTGTCAGGTCTGAGCCTCAGGCTGCAGAGAGATCTGCAGCAACAGATCTTGATTTCTCGGACTTAAACTCCGTTACTTCTGAGGACGTTGACTGTGTAAACGCTGCAATTTTTCAAGTTTCCTCAGCAGTGTCCCAGCTGAGTTGTAAGAAAAACAATTCTCATTGCTTTCTTTCCATCAAACTCTGGGTTGACTCAGCTTGGGTGTCTAGCTCTGCTATGATCGACTCAGGGGCAAGTGGAAATTTTATGGATGTCTCCTTTGCTCTGAAACAGGGGATACGTTCAGTGAAGAAGGAATTACACTTTCCAGAGAAACAGATGAGTCCAAAAGTTTCAGCTTGCTCTGTTCCTAAAGGAACCATGTCAGTCCCTGAACTACCAGCTGTATACCAGGACTATGTGGATTTATGTGACAAGAAGAACGCTGACCAGCTTCCCCCTCACCGTCCATATGATTGTCCAATTGAATTATTGCCTGGAGCAGAGATACCTTTTGGTAAGATCTACCCCCTGGCGGGGCCCGAGCTAAAGGCTTTAAAGGATTACATAGACGAAAATCTAGCCAAGGACTTCATACGCCCCTCTTCATCTCCTGCAGGTGCACCCATCTTCTTTGTAAAGAAGAAAGATGGATCTCTGAGACCCTGCGTAGACTATAGGGAACTCAATAAGGTTACTATTAGAAACCGTTATCCATTGCCTTTAATCCCTGAGTTATTGGAGAGAGTGCGACATGCCAAAATTTTCTCTAAACTAGATCTCCGTGGGGCCTATAACTTAGTCCGTATTAGACCTGGGGATGAATGGAAGACTGCATTCAGGTCACGCTATGGACACTTTGAATATCTAGTTATGCCTTTTGGTCTGAGTACCGCCCCAGCCACTTTCCAACACTTGGTGAATGACATCTTCAGGGATCTCCTAGATACATTCGTGGTGATTTATTTGGATGATATTCTAATTTTTTCTAACTCCACAGAGGAACATCATGGACATGTGAGAATGGTCTTGGAACGTCTAAGACAAAATCATCTTTACATCAAA
Organism: Oophaga sylvatica; assembly: GCA_033576555.1. NCBI lineage: Eukaryota > Metazoa > Chordata > Amphibia > Anura > Dendrobatidae > Oophaga > Oophaga sylvatica. Next base: position 48,357 of record JARQOD010005143.1, on the reverse strand, counting down.
CTTGAAAAGTGTGAATTCCATAGGACCGAAATTCAATTTCTGGGGTATGTACTGTCTACACAAGGAATTAGTATGGATGGAAGCAAGACCCAAGCCATCAAGGATTGGCCAAGTCCTAGAAATGTGAAGGAGGTGCAGCGCTTCATCGGGTTTGCCAACTTCTATAGACGTTTCATTAGGAATTTCTCTGAGGTAGTGTCACCTATCACCCAACTTACCCGGAAAGAGTCTAGGTTCTCCTGGACTCCCCAAGCCCAGGAAGCATTTTCCCGTCTAAAAGATAAATTTACCACTGCACCTATCTTAGTACATCCCAACCCCGAACTTGCCTTCATAATAGAGGTGGATGCTTCAGACTGTGCCGTTGGAGCTATACTCTCTCAGAGAACAGGTGAGAAGAATGTCTTGCATCCCTGTGCCTTCTTTTCCCAGCAGTTGTCTTCGGCTGAGAGGAACTACGATGTGGGCAATAGAGAGTTGTTGGCCATTATTGCCGCCTTCAAAGAATGGAGACACCTTCTTCAGGGAGCTGCACAGCAAATAGTCGTCCTGACAGACCATCGTAACCTTGAATTTATCAGGTCGGCTAAATGCCTGACTCCTCGCCAGGCTCGCTGGAATCTTTTCTTAAACCAATTTAATTTTATCATTTCTTATAGACCAGGATCGCGCAATGGAAAGGCTGATGCACTCTCTAGGATTTATTCAGCAGAGACACGTCCACTTACTCCTCCTAAGACTATTCTTCCTGACTCTAGATTCCTGGGAGTGATTCATAATCAAGACCTACTTAAGGACATCAAGGAAGCATACCATGCGGATTCCTTTTTGGCACAACCCCCAAGGGACGTAAGTCTTGTCTTTAAGAATGGTGTGTGGATTCAGGGACAACGTCTGTATATTCCTGAAACAGTCAGATTGAGAGTATTGCAACTCATTCACGATTCCAAGATAGCTGGGCATAGAGGAATTCTAAAGACACAGGAATTTCTTTCTCGTTTCTTTTGGTGGCCCACTTGCAGGAAGGATGTTTTAAACTATGTCACTTCATGTGAAGTCTGTGCAAGATGCAAAACACCTCGCTCCTCACCAACTGGTCTGTTGCAACCCCTTCACACCCCGTCCCACCCGTGGGGATCCATTTCTATGGACTTCATTGTGGAGTTACCAACCTCTCAAGGGAAGAACACCATTCTAGTGGTGGTTGATCGTTTAACAAAAGCAGCTCATTTTATCCCTTGTGTCGGCTTACCCACTGCAAGACAGACATCAGATTTGATGATTAAAAATGTATTTCGCTTACATGGAGTACCAGATGAGGTTATTTCGGATCGAGGGGTGCAATTCACTTCAAGGTTTTGGCAAAATTTCTGTGCAGCATTGGACATTAAAGTAAACCTTTCTTCTGCTTTTCATCCTCAGACTAATGGACAGACAGAACGAACCAATCAGACCCTGGAGCAGTATCTTCGCTGCTTTATCTGCCACCTACAGGATGATTGGGTGGATCTACTCCACTGGCTGAGTTCTCTTATAACAACTCTCAGAGCGCCTCCACTAAGCAGTCTCCTTTTTACTCCAATTTAGGTTATCATCCTAACATTCTACCACGATTTCCCATAGAAACGCCTTTGCCAGCAGTGGCTGAAAGAATCACGTCTTTACAAAAGAATATGGATTTTCTAAAGGGAAATCTGGAATTGGCTCAGGAAAGGTACAAGAAAGCCGCAGATAAATTTCGTAAACCTGCACCAGCTTTCAAGGTAGGAGACCTGGTCTGGCTGTCAACCAGAAATCTTAAGTTAAGAATTCCATCATCTAAGTTGGGACATAAATACATTGGACCTTATAAAATCAGTAAGATTATAAGTGCTGTCGCTTGTCGTCTTCAACTGCCCAGAACTATGAGAATCCACCCTGTCTTTCATGTATCCCTACTAAAGGCTGCGACACCCAATACGTTTCCTGGACGTTCTTCTCCTTGCCCTGACCCAGTGCTAGTCGATGGTCAGGAAGAATTTGTGGTGGAAAGGATTCTAGATTCCAGGTTGTATAGAAATCAGTTACAATATCTGATTAAATGGCAGGGCTACCCAGTGGAGGACAACTCATGGGAACCAGTCAATAACGTTAATGCTCCTCGCTTGCTCCGTCAGTTTCATCAGAGGTAACACACACAAGCCTGGTCTGAGGTCATCCGGAGGCTGTCCCTAAGGGGGGAGTAATGTAAGGTTCTGTGTACATGTTCCTGAAACTCAGTTTTTCCGTCAGCCATTTTACTTTCTGTCTTGCTGCAGCTATCTTGCCCTCAGTCAATATGGAGTTTCCAGCTTGCATGTTCCCGCCCTGATTCTCTCCTCTTGCTTCTTAAGCAGCCACAGCTGAGCAATCAGTGCTTCAGAATCAAGCTTGCAGTGAACCTGTTGTCACGCGGTCTTATGATATGTGTACGATGTCAGTAAACTATTCTTAAAAGAACAACACTCTATACAACATATAGATTAGCAACATCAGCATGTAAATATAGAATAGATTTACCTGACAGGATATCCGTTGAACTCAGGGTTAATCTTGAGGACTTGATACACTGTCACAGGAAAGAGGAGGACCGGGGTCTAACCTGACCCTAAACTGGGGTCCTAACTAATCCCTCACCTTGGAGGTACTGATAATGGTTCAGAGGTCCAAGTCTCTAGCCTAACCCTGTCTCCTATCAGTCCCTGAACCCTGTAATCAGTCCTAAGAAGGATTCTGATTACCACCAAAGGGATATGGGCTGATCTCTGCTAAATACACAGATTAGACATATAAGACAGACTGGAGAAAACACAGACTTGCATACACACTCAAACACAGAAGGAACATAAATGATCTGGGATATTAAACTCTAAGCAAGGTGAGCTTAAAACAACTAAGGAGCTCTTTAACTTAAGTCTATACAGATACAATCCTATCTGTGGTCTGCATGAAGAATTTCACTGGCAACTCCCAACACAGACAACCAGAGATTTAAAGGAAACCAATCAACAAATAATTAATTGCAGCCGGGAGAAAACTGCACCCAGTCCCAGAACTGAGCACAGACAGAATTAACTCCCTAACTGCCAAACACAAAGAAACAGCAACTCAGCTGTGAGAAGTCAGAATGTGCAACCGCGACGATCTTCGTGGCGATGCACACATGACAGTACCCCCCCTTCTACGAGGGGCCTCCGGACCCTCAGGGCCAGGTTTGCCCGGGTGAGTTCTGTGGAAGGTCCGCACCAAACGATTTGCGTTAATGTCAGACGCAGGAACCCACGTCCTCTCCTCTGGACCATACCCCTTCCAATGCACCAAGTACTGAAGGGACCGGCGATTCAGACGTGAGTCAATGATCTTTGACACTTGAAACTCCAAGTTACCATTGACCACCACTGGAGGAGGAGGTAGAGGTGATGGTATGACTGGTGCCACGTACCTCTTAAGTAATGACTTGTGGAACACATTATGAATTTTAAACGTAGGAGGGAGGTCCAGACGAAATGCCACAGGATTAATTATGGAACTGATCCTGTACGGCCCGATGAATCTGGGGCCCAGCTTCCAGGAGGGAACTTTAAGTTTTATATTCCTGGTAGACAACCATACCAGATCGTTCACATTAAGATCTGGACCAGAAACTCTCCTCCTATCAGCCATACGTTTATAACGGTTCCCCATAGCACTCAGATTATTCAATACACCTCTCCACACTGAAGCAAGTGACGACGAGAAACGCTCCTCCTCAGGAACCCCAGAAGGGCCCCCCCATTGAATGTACAAAACTGGGGATGAAAACCATATGCCCCAAAAAACGGGGACTTACCAGTGGACTCGCTCCGCCTGTTGTTAAGAGCGAACTCTGCCAGAGGCAAGAAAGAAGACCAGTCCTCCTGGTTCTCTGAGACAAAACACCGAAGATAAGTCTCTAGGCTTTGATTCAGACGCTCTGTCTGACCATTGGTCTGCGGATGAAAAGCCGAGGAAAATGACAATTGCATCCCCCGACGTAAACAAAATGCCCTCCAAAACTTGGACACAAACTGAGACCCCCTATCTGACACCACATCAGAATGCAACCCATGAAGTCTCACAATCTCCCCAATGAACACCTGCGCCAGAGTTTTAGCATTAGGGAGGGCAGGAAGAGCAATGAAATGTGCCATCTTACTGAACCTGTCAACAACCACCAGTATGACAGTCTTCCCTGACGACTGAGGAAGGTCCGTGATGAAGTCCATAGACAAATGAGTCCATGGACGCTCCGGAAGTTTCAAGGTAAGAGGGTCCCAGACGGACGGGTATGAGGGGTCTTAGAGCGAGCACAAACCCCACAGGACGCGACAAAAGTTAAAACATCTTTATTAACGTTAGGCCACCAAAACCGGCGAGAAAGGAGATCTAAAGTAGCCTTACTCCCTGGATGTCCTGCTAAAGCAGAATTATGATGTGCCTCAATAACCTTTTGTCTCAACTGATTTGGGACAAACAGTCTCCCTGGAGGTCCTGCAGGGGCGTCCCCCTGAGCCTCTAACACCTCCTCCTCAAGCTCAGAACATACAGCCGACACTACCACCCCCTCCTGAAGGATGGGAATCGGGTCATCCATTTTCCCGGCCCCTGGGAAACTGCGAGACAAGGCATCCGCCTTAACATTCTTAGATCCAGGGCGATAAGTGACAACAAAATTAAACCTGGTAAAAAACAACGACCATCGAGCTTGTCTGGAATTCAGACGCTTAGCAGATTCCAAATACAGCAGGTTCTTGTGATCAGTAATGACGGTGACCGGGTGGACTGCCCCCTCCAAAAAGTGACGCCATTCTTCAAAAGCCAACTTAATGGCCAAAAGTTCCCTATTGCCGATATCATAATTCCTTTCGGCGGACGACAATTTTTTAGAAAAGAAAGCGCACGGATGCCATTTACCAGGGGACGGACCCTGGGACAATATTGCACCCACCCCTACGTCAGACGCGTCCACCTCCACAACGAACGGCTGTGATGCATCTGGTTGGATGAGAACGGGTGCTGAAGCAAAACATTTTTTCAAAGAGGAAAAAGCCTGGCAAGCTTTGTCCGACCATTTAGAAAAATCCGTCCCTTTTCTTGTCATGTCATGGAGGGTTTGACAACAGATGAGAAATTACAAATAAATTTCCGGTAGTAGTTAGCAAACCCCAGAAAACGCTACAGAGCCTTAAGATCCTCTGGCTGATCCCATTCAAGCACTGCTCTCACCTTTTCAGGGTCCATACGGAAACCGGAGGCTGGCACCAAGAAACCCAAAAACTGAAGTTCCTGTACGGCGAATACACACTTTTCCAGTTTGGCGTATAGTTTATTGTCTCGCAAGATCTGCAACACCTGTCTCACATGCTCCTGGTGAGACACAAGATCTGGTGAGTAAATTAAAATGTCATCCAAAATACGACCACAAACAGCCCCACCAGATGACGAAAAATGTCATTAACAAAATGTTGGAATACTGCTGGTGCAGTAGTCAGACCAAAAGGCATGACAAGGTTCTCATAATGTCCCTCCGGCGTGTTAAACGCCGTTTTCCACTCATCCCCCTCTTTTATCCTAATCAGATTATACGCCCCCCTGAGATCCAATTTAGAGAACCATTTGGCGCCAACAATTTGATTGAAGAGATCAGGAATCAGAGGGAGTGGATACGGATCTCGAACAGTAATCCGATTAAGTTCGCGGAAATCCAAGCAAGGGCGTAGGCCTCCATCTTTTTTCTTCACAAAGAAGAACCCCGCGGCCACTGGGGAAGATGAAGGTCTAATATGCCCTTTGGCCAGACTTTCCGAAATATAATCTTTCATAGCCTGCCTCTCAGGACCAGAAAGGTTATATAACCTAGCTTTAGGTAACTTAGCATCAGGAAGTAAATTAATAGAGCAGTCATACACGCGATGAGGAGGCAACTCCTGACACCCCTCCTCAGAGAACACATCCCCAAAGTCCTCCAAAAAAGGAGGCAAAGTACTAGGCACGACCGCACTGATGACTGTGTTCATGCAGTTACTTTTGCAAAACTCCCCCCATTGGCTTATATCTCTGGACTGCCAATTAATCACAGGGTTATGTTTAACCAACCAAGGAAGTCCCAACACAATAGGAGTAGGTAGACCCTCCAACACATAACAAGATAATTGTTCCCCTGTATTGCCCCTACCCGAAGGTCAATGTTATGAACCTCATGAACAAAGCTAACTTGGCCGAGAGGCCTGGCGTCAATGGAGAATATAGGGATCGGTTTGACCAATACACTCAGATGCATACCTTGAGCCTGAGCAAACTGAGCATCAACCAGATTAGCCCCGGACCCACTATCAAGAAGAACAGAAAATCTCTCCACTCTCGTACCAACCACCACCTCCACTGGTACAAGGAACTGAGAAGAACTAGCGGACGAAATACATACTCCCAGGTTGTCGTCCACCACACAACCTGGGATTAACAGTTTTCCGGCGACTTTTTGCTCAACAAGGCACGGGATGGACATCCCCCAACAAAATGTCCCTCTTTCCCGCAGAAGAAACACCTTCTAGTCCTGCGGCGTACCGCCAATCCCCTCCTACGAAATGATGTCCCTCCCAACTGCATAGGCTCCTCCGAACAGACAAGGGGAACCTCAACATAAGGGACTTTAGTAGTAGGTGGAGTAACAACAGGGGGCGGAGTTACCTCGCACCTCTCCCGGAGCCGTCTATCAGTACGGATAGCTAGGGCCATAGCAGCCTCCAGTGATGGAGGAGAATCATACTGAGCCAAAACGTCCTTTAATTTGTCAGAAAGCCCATGACAAAACTGGCTCCTAAGAGCTGGGTCATTCCACTGAGTATCTGTGGCCCATCTACGGAACTCAGAAGCAAATTCCTCCGCCGGACGATCTCCCTGCTGTATCTTACGTAATTTTGTCTCAGCAAGAGAGACCCGATCTGGGTCATCATATACCAAACCCAGGGCAGTAAAAAATCGATCTACTGACTGTAGAGCCGGGATCCCGGAGGAAGGGAGAAGGCCCAGGATTGAGGGTCCCCTTGTAGGAGCGAGATAACAATTCCCACTCTCTGCTCTTCACTCCCTGATGATCGAGGCCGAAGCCGAAAATACAATTTACATGCTTCCCTGAAGGTAAAAAATTTGTCTCGCCCACCAGTGAACCTGTCCGGGAGAGCTACTTTAGGTTCAAATCTGGTTTGCTCCGAGGGAGACAAAACTTTGGACTTAATGTCCGTCAGCTCCATGGATAATCCCTGCAACTGCAGAGCCAGCTGGGCTACTGGATCCATGGCAACTGGGAATAATTTTATGGGCCAGTGAAAATGTCACGCGGTCTTATGATATGTGTACGATGTCAGTAAACTATTCTTAAAAGAACAACACTCTATACAACATATAGATTAGCAACATCAGCATGTAAATATAGAATAGATTTACCTGACAGGATATCCGTTGAACTCAGGGTTAATCTTGAGGACTTGATACACTGTCACAGGAAAGAGGAGGACCGGGGGTCTAACCTGACCCTAAACTGGGGTCCTAACTAATCCCTCACCTTGGAGGTACTGATAATGGTTCAGAGGTCCAAGTCTCCAGCCTAACCCTGTCTCCTATCAGTCCCTGAACCCTGTAATCAGTCCTAAGAAGGATTCTGATTACCACCAAAGGGATATGGGCTGATCTCTGCTAAATACACAGATTAGACATATAAGACAGACTGGAGAAAACACAGACTTGCATACACACTCAAACACAGAAGGAACATAAATGATCTGGGATATTAAACTCTAAGCAAGGTGAGCTTAAAACAACTAAGGAGCTCTTTAACTTAAGTCTATACAGATACAATCCTATCTGTGGTCTGCATGAAGAATTTCACTGGCAACTCCCAACACAGACAACCAGAGATTTAAAGGAAACCAATCAACAAATAATTAATTGCAGCCGGGAGAAAACTGCACCCAGTCCCAGAACTGAGCACAGACAGAATTAACTCCCTAACTGCCAAACACAAAGAAACAGCAACTCAGCTGTGAGAAGTCAGAATGTGCAACCGCGACGATCTTCGTGGCGATGCACACATGACACCTGTGACCTGACTCCTGGAAGCCTTGGACCTTGTACTCCAGTTATTTCCTATTGTGGAACTTTGGAACACTCGTGGACTTTGGAACCTTGCTATTTGATAAATCCACGTTTGCATGGACTTACGGTAACAGAGAAGAGATCCTGAACCTGTTGTGGAGAGTGATTGCTGAGCTTAAGTTACTCTGGCCTGCTGTGTCTCCTGCTTTTGTATCTGCAAACTGTGTGACTATTATTGCCACTTGTATGAAGTAATACAAGACCTTCTATATCAAACCTGTGACTCCTGTGTTTTCATCGCACCCAAGCACAAGACACTATATGAACTGTACTCCTTACATTACAGGGACATCAGGAAAACGCCTCATTCGGAGAAGACAAGGTGAGCGCTACCACCAGTCTTTTCTCATGCCAACTGTTAAGCATCCTGAAACCATTCGTGGGTTGCTTCTCAGCCAAGGGAATCTGCTCACAGTCTTGCCTAAAAACACAGCCATGAATAAAGAATGGTACCAGAATGTCCTCCAAGAGCAACTTCTCCCAACCCTCCAACAGCAGTTTGGCGATCAACAATGCCTTTTCCAGCATGATGGAGCACCTTGCCATAAAGCAAAGGTGATAACTAAGTGGCTCAGGGAACAAAACATAGAGCTTTTGGGTCCATGGCCTGGAGACTCCCCAGATCTTAATCCCATTGAGAACTTGTGGTCAGTCATCAAGAGACGGGTGGACAAGCAAAAATCTAAAAATTCTGACAAAATGAAAGCATTGATTGTGCAAGAATGGACTGCTATCAGTCAGGATTTGGTCCAGAAGTTGATTGAGAGCATGCCAAGGAGAATTGCAGAGGTCCTGAAGAAGAAGGGTCAACACTGCAAATATTGACTTGCTGCATTAACTCATTCTAACTGTCAATATAAGCTTTTGTTACTCATATGTTTGCAATTATTATATTTCTGTCTGTGATAAAAAAACACTTGTCAAACACACATAAAAACCAGAGGGCAGCAGATCATGTGAAAATATAATATTTGTGTCATTCTCAAAACTTTTGGCCATGACTGTACAATGTCTTATTATAGGGAAAGCGCAGTTCTAAGTTTAGTCACAAGATGGGGGAATAGAGATCATTGAACTGTATAGTATAGTGGAATAAGGGAACCAGGATGTAGATCGTTAAACATAGGAGGGATCACGGTGGTTAAGACAGGAAAGACTTCCTGATAGAGTCAGTTGGGGCCTGGGTGCCCATTGAGCTCAGGTGGGCTATTCAGCCCCAAACCACACCATGTCATGCAACTTTTGGCAAGTGCAGAGCCCAGCCATCCAGTATCTGGGGCCAGAACATCAGCAGTGGAAGCAGTGACAACAGTGCTAGTGGTGCAGTATTAGTGGGACTCCAGTTGCTAGTGAAGACTAAGCAGTACGGGCAGGTCGCTCACCATGTGGCAGCTTATTGCGTGGGCTGATGGAACTCCCAAACGAAGTAAGTCGAGACAGGGAGGACGCTGGGGAACTGAAAGATACGGTCCGTCCTGGAAGCGAGCTTAGTGACAGAAAGATGAGAACAGGGAAAGAGGAAGAATTATAATTGTGCATTGTGGAACCTGATGTTAATGCTGTGAAGAATATACAGTACAAACCAAAAGTTTGGACACACCTTCTCATTCAACGATTTTTCTGCATTTTTATAACTATGAAAATTGTAGAATCACACTGAAGGCATCAAAACTATGAATTAACATGTGGAATTATACATTACACTTTACAAAAATGTGTGAAACAACTGAAAATATGTCTTATATTCTAGGTTCTTCAAAGTAGCCACCTTTTGCTTTGATTACTGCTTTGTACGCAGAAAAGGTGAATGTATGGACTCTATATGCCTGGTTCCCACCGTGAAGCATGGAGGAGGTGGTGTGATGATGTGGGGGTGCTTTGCTGGTGACACTGTTGGGGATTTATTCAAAATTGAAGGCATACTGAACCAGCATGGCTACCACAGCATCTTGCAGCAGCATGCTATTCCATCCGGTTTGCGTTTAGTTGGACCATCATTTATTTTTCAACAGGACAATGACCCCAAATACACCTCCAGAATGTGTAAGGGCTATTTGACCAAGAAGGAGAGTATTGGGGTGCTACGCCATAAGACAGTTCCAGGAGAAGGAGAACAGAGTAGTGTCGCTTGCTCTTGGCGGTTAGTAGGTCGTTGGTGACTTTAGCTAGGGCAGTTTCAGTTGAGTGATGCAGTCGGAAGCCTGATTGCAAGCGGTCAAAGAGCGAGCAAGAGGAGAGGTGGGAGGACAGTTCAAGATGGACATGCTGTTCCAGTAGTTTTGAGGCATAAGGGAGGAGAGATATCAGGCGATAGCTAGACGCAGAGGATGGGTCAAGGGAGGACTTTTTGAGGATGGGTGTGATTGAGGCATGTTTGAAGGATGAGGGGAACACACCATTTGTAAGTGAGAGGTTGAAGAGGTGTGTTAGGGTAGGGATGAAGACTGTGGCAAGGTTAGGGATGAGGTGGGACGGGAGCGGGTCAAGTGTGCAAGTGGTGAGGTGTGATCTTGAAAGAGGGTGGAGAGCTGATCTTCTGTCATGGTGGAGAAGTTGGTTTTGGAGGAACAGGGCTGAGCAGCTAAGAGGGGCAGTGGGGGCTGTGGGCCAAAGCTTTCCCTGATCGTATCAATCTTCTGCTTGAAAAAGGAGGCAAAATCTTCAGCAGTAATGAGATGAGAGGGGGGAGGTGGTGGGGGACGGAGTAGAGAATTGAAAGTATTGAAGAGCTGTTTAGGGTTGTGAGACAGGGAGGATATGAGAGATGAGAAGTAAGTTTGCTTTGCGGCAGTGAGTGTGGACTTGAAGCTGATGAGGGACTGCTTGTATGCGGTTAAGTGCTCAGCAGAGCGGGATTTTTTCCATCTCCGCTCAGCAACTCTGGAAGCCCGTCTCAGTTCTTTGGTGAGGCTGGTCAGCCAGGGCTGCCTGTTGATTGTGCGAGTTTTGCTATGTGCGAGGGGGCGGCCGAATCAAGTGCTGCTGTTATTGTAGTGTTATAAAAGGTGGCAGCAGCATCTGTGTCATGAAGTGAGGCTATGTCTGTAAGAGGGAGGAGGGACTCAGAGAGCGATTGTAGGTTGAGGTGTTTGAGATTTCTGCGAGGATGAGCGAGTTTGTGGAGCAGGGGTTGCGTACTAGGAGAGGAGAGGGAAGAAAATGTCAGTAGGTTGTGGTCAGACAGGGGCAGGGGTGAGTTAGTGAGATTAGTAAGGGAGCAGAGGCGGGTGAAGATAAGGTCCAGTGTGTGACCATCTTTGTGAGTGGCCGCAAAGGACCACTGAGTGAGGCCGAAGGAGGCAGTGAGGGATAAAAGTTTGGAGGCAGCGGAGGTGGAAGTGTCAATGGGGATGTTAAAGTCACCCATGATGATAGTGGGGATGTCAGCAGAGAGGAAATGAAGCAGCCAGGTGGTGAAGTGATCGAGAAAGGTGGAGATGGCTAGTTCTGGGAGGCGGTAGATGACAGCTAGCTGGAGGTTGGAAGGGGAGTAGATGCGGACGGAGTGCACCTCAAACGAGGAAGGAGTAGCGGAGTGTGGGAGAGGAAGTGGGGTAAAGGAGCAGGAATTGGAGATGAGCAAGCCAACTCCACCACGTTTCTTGCTGGGTCGGGGTGTGTGAGAGAGATGGAATCTGCCATAAGAGAGTGCAGCTGGAGAGGCTGAGTCAGAGGGTGTAAGCCAGGTTTCAGTGATAGTAAGGAAGGAGAGTTTGTTGGTGATGAAGAGGTCGTGGATAAATGACAGTTTATTGCAGACTGAGCGTGTGTTCCATAGTGCTCCAGGTAGGTGGACCGGGGGAGTGGGGGCTGGGTGAATGGGTATGAGGTTATCATGGTTGCAGAAACGTATAAAGGATCGTGGCAGGGTGTTAGAAATGAGTGTGGGGATGTGTTGAGGAGGACCAGGATTTGGGGAAACGTCGCCAGCAATGAGGAGTAACAGACAGAGTGTTAGAAGGTGGGAGCAGGATAAGCCATGGTGTGGCCGTGTGTGTCTGGACAGAGAGGCTTGTATGTAGAGGAACAGTTCTGAGGAGAAGGTGAGGTGGCTGGGGAGGATGGAGGGAGAAATGAATAGTTCCTTACTAGGTGGGGGGATTAATGGAGAGCGGGCACAATAGAGAAATATGGGGGTGAAAGTGAGAAGAAGTCGAAATATTGTTGTGGGATTAGAGTCCGTTACCTTACAGTCAAATTCCAGTCCAATTCTAGTCTAATTCAGAGTGTTGTAATTAGAAATCTGTAATTTGAAATATGGGATTTGAAATCAGCCTGTGCAGACTATGTCTGTGCAGACCAATGGCCTGTATTGTATAATTCCACATGTGTTAATTTATAGTTTTGATGCCTTCAGTGTAATTCTTCAATTTTCATAGTCATGAAAATACAGAAAAATCTTTGAATGAGAAGGTGTGTCCAAACTTTTGGTCTGTACTGTAGATGTGCTGCGTACAGAAGCGAATAAAGTTGTTTATTTAAAAGTTGAAATGGACTATGTCTCTATTTACGCCGGCCTGTCTATAGGGAGACTTCAGCAATGCAGAGTAGACCCTGACACCACAGAAAGAAAATACACAGTTATGCAAAGTGATGGACATTGTTTTTCTGTGATGGGAGGCCAGGGTGTGATAAAGGGAATGCTCTCAGCCAGGACTACCACCCTGGCCCTCCTTCACAGGGGTACAACATACCAATGCTCAGTTGTTTTCAGTCCTAGTTGCTATATCTATACAGTGTGCAGAGCTGGTACAGCAATCTGTATACACTACACAGTTGCCTTGACAGCTTGTCTATTATTGCAATGAATATGATCTGCAGCTCTGGTGTTCCAAATCCATATACTGTTCACTTTTAGCTGTCAAAGGAACTGCTGACAGCTGTCAGCCCCCAAACAATCTGATATTGAATACCTACTCTAAAGTTCATCATCATCTAAATACTGGAAAATATAGCTGTGATCGGACTACACAGGGTGGGGTTTTGAGTGCGGCATCTACATTAAGTGGGGCCGTGCATTAGCACTACCATATACCGTTACCTTTCCAGTCATGGGGGACATGAAGACTCTAGACTTTGACAATCTTCTTGCTGCTTTTGATGTCTCCGATGCTTCAAGTTTGGATGCAAAGGAAGCTATCCAAACAAGTGATGAATAAGAAAAACATCTCAAACCATCAGGAATGTGTTTGGATGAGAATCTGTCTTTGGCCCAGTGTGTCTGTCCCTGATGTTCCAGCAGATAGCGTTATTATGAAAAACACCAACCGACAGGAGTAATTTGAGGCATCTGAAAAGGACGAAAATCTCAATGGTCCAACTGTAATGCTGAATGGTTTTCGTGGCCCTGAAGTGGGCCCTGATCCTCAAGCTGTTGGACCAGGCTATGGAAAATTTGAACCAGGATTCATCAATGGGGACAACTCACGGAGCTACACAGAAAAAAATAGAATTGCACAATGCAGAACTTTTGCCAACTTTTAACCAGTTTAGCCCTTTTTCTAGCCCTGAACCAGAAGATTCAAAAGATATTGTTCTTAACACGCAGAAGGTAGCAGAGTCTCCATACTTCCACAGCCTTTCATGTACGATCCTACAGAAGAATGCATGGTTGAGTCTCTTAGCAAGTCCTCGGAACCAGAGCTGAGAATGTTTGATGAATACTGTAAAAAAGAGCAGAAATCTGACAGCATGAAAGCAGAGAAGGCTAGATCTGTCTATGCCTTTTAGGGAGACTCAGGACAACGGCAATTCTCAGGATAAAATATTGTCTGGTCCAGGAGACTCTTTCAGTGATGTAGCAGGCACATAAACTCTTTCTTCATCTGTGCCATCTAGGCAGCGGATTAAGCCTGCTCATTCTAAATTATCATCTTGTGTAGCGGCTTTTGTGGCCTTGCAGGCTAAAAAAGTTGCGGTGGTCCCTAAGGAGGAATCTTTAAATCCTTCTAAAGGAGTTGACCTGTCTTTTAAAGAGTGGTTTGGGATGCGAAACCACCAAATATATGTCCCCGAATCTACTCGATTTGAATTCCTCAAACTTGATGATTCTAAACTTGTAGGGCTCACTGGAGTTATGAAAACGCAAGAAATACTGTTTTCCTTTTTTAATGGCCTAATTGTAGGAAGTATGTGGGAAAAAATGTTTCCTCCTGTTTAACATGTGCACAGAGCAAGATGCCACAATCTTCTTCTCTAGGACTCCTTCAACCTCTTACAGTTCCATCCCGGCCTTGGGAATCAATTTCAATTAATTTTATCGTGAACCTACCTCCATCTAAAGAAATGACTGTTATTCTTTTTGTGGTGGGTTAGCTCATAAAGATGGCCCATTTTATTCCAACTAATGGATTCCTATCACTGAACAAACATCAGAATAAAAAGTCAAACAGATATTTAGGCTGCATGGAATCAATGACAGTGTAATTTCTGATAGTCTGATAGAAGTGTTCAGTTTGCATCAAGATTTTAGAAAAGCTTCTGTACAGCTTTAGGAGTTACTGTCAATTTGTCTACTGCCTTCCACCCACAATCCAATGGCCAGAGTGAAAGAACTAACCCAACTCTAGAACAATACCTGCGCTGCTTTATTTCTTACCTCCAGGATGACTGGGTGGACTATTTACCAACAGCAGAATTTGCCTCTAATAACATCAAACACAGTTTTACATCCTAAAGTCTATTTTTTGCTAACTTTTGCTTGCATCCAGTATTTATTTTTAATCTTCCATTTAATACTTTTGTTCCTGCTGTTACAAATAGACTTACAGAGTTGCCAAAAATTCAGAAGAAACTAACTGAGATATTAGGAGGGTCTGCTGATAAGTCTTTGGCTTTACCCAGAAAGAAACGAGGTAGGAAGATGAAACTTTACATTTATTACACATACTCTCCACTGATGTCAACACACTTCTTACATCGGTATTCCAAGTTCTACAAGCCTTGCAAAAAAAAGGATTTCAGTTGTGCCTCAAACCAGGCATCCGTAACAGCCATGGCATCAGAAATGGTGGAAATTTTGTACCCCTGAGGTGTTTCTTCAGGTTTAGGAACAGATGATAGTCGGAGGGAGCTAGAGCTGGTGAATAAGGTGGGTGGGTCAACCAGCTGGAAGCCCAGCTCCACCAGTTTTGCCTTGGTCACTTGTGCAGTGTAAGTAGAGGCGTTGTTTTGCAGGAACAAGATTCCTTTGGACAGCTTGCCACGCCTTTTGGCCTTCAGAGCTTCCTTCAATTGGTCAAAAAGTTCAAAGTAATACTTTGCATTGATGGTGGAATCCCTTTGAAGGTAGTCAACTAGCAGCATGCCCTCCTCATCCCAGAACACAGATGCCATCAACTTAGTGGCTGATTTTTGCACCCTGAAGTTCTTTGGACGACGAGAACTGCGACATCCGCTAGGGCCGTGGGGTGCTCGGTCCGGGTTAGACAGTTATTTGGGGGGAAGGTCACGGCAGCAATGACCTGGTCTGTGGCCCTGTGTGTGCTATAAAATTAGGGGGAAAAGTTTTTAGAGTATTAAGTTGTGACGCCACCTGTGGTGTTCGGCAATGGATGGCTGACGCTGCTAGAGGAGACCGCTGGCGCAGATGGTGACGCAGCTGGGATGATTCTGCTCCCACAGGTGGAGCAGGGCCCCAGGGCTACTGGTACAGTTTTTTTATAAGGGATTGTTGACGTTAGGGTGCAGGACTGAGGGTGCGAGAAATGACTGGAAGAAACAAGGACTGTAGTTTCCTTTACCTTTACTTGATGGCTCAAGATGCAAACCGGGGCACTGAAAACAGATGGTAATTGAGAAACGGGCAGCCTTGAAGCAATTTAGGATCCACTCAGCCAGGTGGGTTTGGAGGCCTTCCTATTGCACTGTCCTCTGAGGTCCTTGTTGCCTAAAGCTAAGCCCAGGCCTCTTTTCTCTCTCGTCCTTAAGTCCTTGCCCATATGGCAGGCACTCGAGCCTATCAATGATAACGTTCCTCGTGGCAGCTCCAGGCTCTCATTGTGCTGCCGGATCTTAGATGGGGCCAGGAGACCTGCAGTCCCCTGCCCTCCAGATTTAGCTGCTGGGAATTCAGTACCCACGCAACCACGGACTCTGGTGTCCGGTTTCTAGCGCTCAACTCTGGGGTTAGCTTGGTTACAGCTTCATTCCCCAGGTTCTCCTACACTTCTCTCCTCTTCTCTCCGACTCCCTCTAACCCCGCCTCCAGGCCAGAACTTCTAGGGCAGCTCCCCTGAAACCGGGTGTTAGAGCTCCCCCTTCTGGTCAGGAGTCAGGAAAAGTGCTTTATGCTGGTGTTACCTGGTAAGGGGACCCATCCTTGCTTCCAGACATGACATCCCCCCTGTGAGAAGGCAATGCCACTGTGGCAACCGGACTCTTGGGGTGCCACATTCCCCCCTAATGAAATTCAGTATTCCCGGACTGAGGAAACATAAACATATTGACATACCTCCCAACTTTTGAAGAAGGGAAAGAGGGATAAGTTTGCGCCACGGCAAATTTTAGGCCACGCTCTGACCACACCCATTTCACAACTAGTCACACCCATATCCACACCCATTTAGCACTGCTGATCACACTGTTTCATAAACTGTTTTCATAAATTGAAAAATTTTCCAGTGGACAAGTCTGCTTCAACACGCTCCATATTCTTTGCTAGTAAGCTCCCCAGATCATCATACAGACTGACTTGTAAAATGAGAAAAAGAAGGATGGCAAAATGTAGATTTAGATATAAAAAAAAAAACTATACAAGCTTCACTTAGTATCCTTTACGTTAAAATACAGATAGTGGTGATGGCAGAGCCACCCAGTGTGTCTGCATGTCTGCCTGAGAGATTATATGGGTGTGAAATATGTGTCATTGTTCTCTATATGCCTGGACGATGGAAATCCTGAAACTTTAAAATTATCACTAACTCATGATTTTTCACTGGAGATTTTCTTGCCAGAAATCAACAATGTGCTACCATACCAGTGCTGAGAAGATTTCACTAGATTTTATACAGAGAAATCCCAAGTGTAAATTGACAGACGCCGCAAATTAAAAATCTGTAGAATATCAATTTCTGTTGGGGATGTTGCAACAGATTTCAGCTTTTTAAATGCAAAGGGGTAAATGTGCAGCAAAATCCAGGGTAGTGGGACTATAAAATGTAGTGTTTTTATTCTCACAGTGGATTTAACTGCATATTTTTTAAAGCATGAGGTGGTTTAAGAATTAAATTAATTCTCACATATGTCCTTTTAGGCCGGAGTCACACTAGCGAGAAATACGGACGAGTACTATGCGAGAAAAAATATCTCATAGCACTCGGACCAATGGTAATCTATGGGGCGGCTCCCAGAGGCCGATTTTTTTCTCAGCCGTTTTATTACGTGTGAGATAAATCGCAGCATGCTGAGACTGTCACCGTATTACGGCCGAGAATCGCCAATGCAAGTCTATGTGGGCGAGAAAAATACGGATTACACATGGACCATCAGTGTGACTTGCGAAAAATACGCACCGCTGTCCTTTTGAAATTCAGGGCGGTGTACTGTAAAATCACACTGACAGGTTACAATAGAATAGATAGAATACATGTCTACACATAGTACAGATATATATATATATATATATATATATATACATACATATATATACATACACACACCCACTATTGACACAGAGATATATATTTCATAGGGATATAGATAGCAGAATAGCTGATAATTCAATTGTCGGCATCTGTAAAATCCTTACAGAACCCGACAGATAAAAGATACGAGATGACCATTCTTTAACCCCTCTCTGACATTAGACGTACTATCCCGTCCATAAAACCCGTGCCATTCTGCCCATGGACGGGATAGTACGTCATAGGCGATCAGCTGCGCTCCTGAGGGGAGCGCAGCTAATCGCCGCCGGGTGTCAGCTGATTATCACAGCTGACACCCGTGACTGTGTGTCAGGAGCGGTCATGGACCGCTCCCGGCACATTAACCCCTAGCACACCGCGATCAAACATGATCGCGGTGTACTGGGGGCACAGGGGAGGATCGCGCAGGGTGGGGGCTCCCTGCGCGCCCCCCTGAGACCCTCAGACCAGCGCGATATGATCGCGCTGTTCTGAGGGCTTCCTCCCTCCCAGGACCCGGATCCAAGATGGCGCCGGGGTCCTGGAGGGAGGCGGCTTCCTCAGTGCCTGCTGAGAGCAGGCACTGAGAAGCCTGCAGCTATGCCTGAGCGATCGCTGGTGTGACAGAGTGCTGTGCACACTGTCACACCAGCGATTTGATAAAATACAGTGATGTCCCACCCTGGGACAAAGTAAAAAAGTTCAAAAAATAAAAATAAACATGTTATAAAAAAAATCCAAAATAAATAAATAAAAAAAAAATATTCCCCAATAAATTCATTTCTTCCTGTAAATAAAAAAAAAAAAACAATAAAAGTACACATATTTGGTATCGCCACGTCCGTAACGACCCCCCCTATAAAACTGTCCCACTAGTTAACCCCTTTAGTGAACCCCTTAAAAAAAAAAAAAAAAAACGAAGCAAAAAATCAATGCTTTATCATCATACCGCCGAACAAAAAGTGGAATAACGCGCGATCAAAAAGACCGATATAAATAAACATGGTACCGCTGAAAACGTCATCTTGTCCCGCAAAAAATGAGCCGCCATATAGCATCATCAGCGAAAAAATAAAAAAGTTATAGCTCGCAGAATAAAGCGATGCAAAAATAATTATTTTTTATATAAAATTGTTTTTATTCTATAAAAGCGCCAAAACATAAAAAAATGATATAAATGAGGTATCGCCATAATCGTACTGACCCGAAGAATAAAACTGCTTTATCAATTTTACCACACGCGGAACAATAAAAACGCCTCCCCCAAAAGAAATTCATGAATTGCTGATTTTTGTTCATTCTAACCTCCCAAAAATCGAAATAAAAAGCGATCAAAAAATGTCACCTGCTCAAAAATGGTACAAATAAAAACGTCAACTCGTACCGCAAAAAATAAGACCTCACATGACTCTGTGGGCCAAATAATGCAAAAATTATAGCTCTCAAAATGTGGCGATGCAAAAAACTATTTTTGCAATAAAAAGCGTCTTTTAGCGTGACAGCTGCCAATCATAAAAACCCGCTATAAATAGTAAATCAAACCCCCCTTTATCACCCCCTTAGTTAGGGAAAAATAATAAAATTAAAAAAATTTATTTATTTCCATTTTCCCATTAGGGTTAGGGTTAGGGTTGCGGCTAAAGTTAGGGTTAGGGTTGGCGCTAAAGTTAGGATTAGGGTTAGGGTTGGGATTAGGGGTGTGTTAGGGTTAGGTTTGTGGTTAGGGTTGGGACTAGGGTTAGGGGTGTGTTGGGGTTAGGGTTGGAGTTAGAATTGGGGGGTTTCCGCTGTTTAGGCACATCAGGGGCTCTCCAAATGTGACATGGCGTCTGATCTCAATTCCAGCCAATTCTGCGTTGAAAAAGTCAAACGGTGCTCCTTCACTTCTGAGCTCTGCCATGCGTCCAAACAGTAGTTTATCCCCACATATGGGGTATCAGCGTACTCTGGACCCCAAGAGTTATTGTGCAATTTGTCCTATTTCTTCTGTTACCCTTGGGAAAATAAAAAACTGGGGGCGAAAATATCATTTTTGTACAAAAAAAATTATTTTTTTGTTTTTACGGCTGTACATTATAAACTTCCGTGAAGCACTTGGGGCTTCATAGCGCTCACCACACACCTAGATAAGTTCCTTGTGGGGTCTATTTTCCAAAATGGGGTCACTTGTTGGGGATTTCCACTGTTTAGGCGCATCAGGGGCTCTCCAAATGCGACATGACGCCCCCAGACCATTCCATCAAAGTCTGCAATCCAAAACATCACTACTTCCCACATATTGGGTATCAGCGTACTCAGGACAAATTGGGCAACAACTTTTGGGGTCCAATTTCTCCTGTTACCCTTGTAAAAATAAAATATTGGGGCGAAAAAATCATTTTTGCAAAAAAAAAAAAAGATTTTTTATTTTTACGGCTGTGCGTTATAAACTTCTGTGAAGCACTTCGGGGTTCAAAGTGCTCACCACACATCTAGATAAGTTCCTTGTGGGGTCTATTTTCCAAAATGGGGTCACTTGTGGGGGGTTTCCACTGTTTAGGCGCATCAGGGGCTCTCCAAATGCGACATGACGCCCCCAGACCATTCCATCAAAGTCTGCAATCCAAAACATCACTACTTCTCCCACATATTGGGTATCAGCGTACTCAGGACAAATTGGGCAACAACTTTTGGGGTCCAATTTCTCCTGTTACCCTTGTAAAAATAAAATATTGGGGCGAAAAAATCATTTTTGCAAAAAAAAAAAAAAATATTTTTTATTTTTACGGCTGTGCGTTATAAACTTCTGTGAAGCACTTCGGGGTTCAAAGTGCTCACCACACATCTAGATAAGTTCCTTGTGGGGTCTATTTTCCAAAATGGAGTCACTTGTGGGGGTTTCCACTGTTTAGGCGCATCAGGGGCTCTCCAAATGCGACATGACGCACCCAGACCATTCCATCAAAGTCTGCAATCCAAAACGTCACTACTTCCCTTCCGAGCCCTGACGTGCGCCCATACAGTAGTTTTCTCCCACATATTGGGTATCAGCGTACTCAGGACAAATTGGACAACAACTTTTGGGGTCCAATTTCTCCTGTTACCCTTGTGAAAATAAAATATTGGGGTCGAAAAAATCATTTTTGTAAAAAAAAAAAGATTTTTTATTTTTACGGCTGTGCGTTATAAACTTCTGTGAAGCACTTCGGGGTTCAAAGTGCTCACCACACATCTAGATAAGTTCCTTGTGGGGTCTATTTGCCAAAATGGGGTCACTTGTGGGGGGTTTCCACTGTTTAGGTGCATCAGGGGCTCTCCAAATGTGACATGACGCCCCCAGACCATTCCATCAAAGTCTGCAATCCAAAACGTCACTACTTCCCTTCCGAGCCCGGACGTGTGCCCATACAGTAGTTTTCGCCCACATATTGGGTATCAGTTTACTCAGGACAAATTGGACAACAACTTTTGCGTTCCAATTTCTTCTGTTACCCTTGTGAAAATAAATATTGGGGGGAAAAAATCATTTTTGTAAAAAAAAAAAAAGATTTTTTATTTTACGGCTGTACGTTATAAACTTTAGTGAAACACCTGGGGGTTCAAAGTTCTCACCACACATCTAGATAAGTTCCTTGAGGGGTCTAGTTTCCAAAATAGTGTCATTTATGGGGGTTTCCACTGTTTAGGCAGATCAGGAGCTCTCCAAACACGACATGGCGTCCAGCAAATTCTGCGTTGAAAAAGTCAGACGGCGCTCCTTCCCTTCCAAACTCTGCCATGCACTCAAACAGTGGTTTACCCCCACATATGGGGTATCAGCGCACTCAGGACAAATTGCACAATAACTTTTGGAGTCTTGTTACCCTTGGAAAAATAAAAATTGGGGTGAAAAGATAATTTTTGTGGAAAAAATATGATTTTTAAATTTTACGGCTCTACGTTATAAACTTGTGTGAAGCACTTGGGGGTTCAAATTGCTCATCAAAAATCTAGATAAGTTCCTTAGGGGGTCTAGTTTCCCAAATGGGGTCATTTGTGGGGGGTTTCCACTGTTTAGGCACATCAGGGGCTCTCCAAATGCAACATGGCATCCAAACTCAATTCCAGCCAATTTTGGTTGGAAAAAGTCAAATGGTGCTCCTTCCATTCCGAGCTCTGCCGTGCGCCCAAACAGTGGTTCCCCCCCACATATGGGGTATCAGCGTACTCAGGACAAATTGTACAACAACTTATGTGGTCCAATTTCTCCTGTTACCCTTGGGAAAATAAAAAATTAGTGACTAAAAGATAATTTTTGTGGGAAAAAAATAGGATTTTTTATTTTCATGCCCGGGCATTATAAACTTGTGTGAAGCACTTGGGGGTTCAAAGTGCTCACCAAAGATCTAGATAAGTTCCTTAGGGGGTCTAGTTTCCAAAATGGGGTCACTTGTGGGGGGTTTCCACTGTTTAGACTCATCTGGGGCACTGCAAACGGAACATGACCCCCATTAACGTCTGCATTCCAAAACGTTACTACTTCCTTTCCAAGCCCTGCCGTGCGCCAAAACAGTTTCCCCCCCCACATATGGGGTATCAGCGTACTCAGGACAAATTGGACAACAACTTTTGGGGTCCAATTTCCTTGGGAAAATTCAAAAATTTGGGACTAAAAAATCATTTTTGTGGAAAATTTTTTTTTTTTTTTTTCACACCCAGGCTTTATAAACTTTTGTGAAACACTTGAGGGTTCAAAGTGCTCACAACAGATCTAGATAAGTACCTTAGGGGGTCTAGTTTCCAAAATGGTGTCACTTGTGGGGGGTTTCCACTGTTTAGGCGCATCAGGGGCTCTCCAAACGCGACATGGCATCCAATCTAAATTCCAGCCAATTTTAGTTTGAAAAAGTCAAACGTCGCTCCTTCCCTTACGAGCTCTGCCATGTGCCCAAACAGTGGTTTTCCCCCACATATGGGGTATTGGCGTACTCAGGAGAAATTGCATAACAACCTTATCTGTCCATTTTCTCCTTTTACCCTTGTGAAAATAAAAAAAAAGTTTGTAAAAGATCATTTTTGTGGCTAAAAAGTAAAATATTCATTTTTTCCTTCCACGTTGCTTTAGTTACTGTGAAGCACCTGAAACTAACCTAAACTTCTTGAATGTGGTTTTGAGTACCTTGAGGGGTTCAGTTTTTAGAATGGTGTCACTTTTGGGTATTTTCTGCCATATAGACCCCTCAAAGTGACTTCAAATGTGAGGTGGTCCCTAAAAAAAATGGCTTTGTAAATTTTGTTGTAAAAATGAGAAATCGCTGGTCAACTTTTAACCCTTATAACTTCCTAACAAAAAAAAATTTTGGTTCCAAAATTGTGCTGATGTAAAGTAGACATGTGGGAAATGTTATTTCTTAACTATTTTGTGTGATATATTTCTCTGTTTTAAGGGAATAAAAATTCAAAGTTTGAAAATTGCAAAATTTTAAAAATTTTCGCCATATTTGCGTTTTTTTCAAAAATAAACGCAAGTTATATCGAAGAAATTTTACCACTAACATGAAGTACAATATGTCACGAGAAAACAATCTCAGAATCGCGAAGATCCGTTGAAGCGTTCCAGAGTTATAACCTCATAAAGAGACAGTGGTCAGAATTGTAAAAATTGGCCCGGTCATTAACGTGCAAACCACCCTTGGGGGTGAAGGGGTTAAACGCTCATTAGTAATACATAGAAGGATTAAAAAAAAAAAATCTGGTGGCAGAGGCACCACAAAAGATGTCACAAAAGATGTAAAAAAAAAAGACACCTCAGGAAAAACCCTGCAGGTGGCGTCTTTACCAGGATTAAGGCTGTGTGCTGAAGATCAGGAATAGGCCGGGGTCACTCGTGCGAGTCTCTCGCATGAACACAAGGCACTGCCGCCAGCACTCAGACTGGAGCGTGCAACTGCATAGAAATACATGCAGCCGCATGCTCCGGTCCAAGTGCCGGCGGTAGTGCCGAGACTCGAGCGAGTTTCTCGCATGTGTGACCCCGGCCATAGTAGTATTTTGGATGCAGTGTATTTTCACTGCATCCAAAATGCTGCGTTCCAATCATTGCAGTTGTCCGTCAGTACACGCAGAGTCACCGCACATAATGACGTTCCATTGGTCAAAATCTGCAGCAGAGACCAGAAACAGACATGCTGCGTCTCGTAACCCGCGCCGGGGGAGTTTACACAGCAGCTAATAGACACAGTGGGCAGGAGATTACTATACATCCCGTCCACTGTGATGAAGAACACGGCTATTCCTGATTGTGGGCACGCAGCCTTCATACGCCAGGGCCTGAAAGATGTCACACAGAGGGAATGTCTCAGGTCACCAGAAGGGTCTTCATCTAAGGCCGGCGTCACACTAAGGAGAAATATGGACGAGTGAGAGGCATGAAAACCACGCATTACAGACGGACCCATACTTCTCTATGGGGCAGCTCTGATCATGCGTATTTTTCTCCGCCGTATGTTACGGTGCGAGACACCTGCAGCATGCTGCGATTGTACGCGTATTACGCCCGTTGTACATCAATGAAAGTCTATGGGTGCGAGAAAACGACGGATTACACACGGACCAGGCGTGTGACTTGTGAGAAATACGCAACATGATTTCAATGAGTTTCAGGCCTAAAAACCGTTAAGTGTCAATTTTGCAAGGCAGCGAGAAAAAAAACGCTGTACAAATGCCATACGGATTGCATACGGATGATTACATGCGCAAAATACGCAGTCGCACCCTGACAACGGAGGAAATACGGATTGTTGTGCCGGCAACATTTTGGCGTGTTAAGCTCGTACAATTCGGTCCGTATTTTTGTACGGTGAGTGTGACGCCGGCCTTATGCAATTTTCCCAACACTTTGTAAAACATGAAGAGATACAATGGCCAACAAGGTTTATATACAGCAGAAAATGGCCAGATGGAGAGTGTCCTCATTTACTTATTATTCAAGGTGACTGATCACAGAACATAAGTGCAGCCAACACTGGGGCAGTTACCCATAGCAACGGGACCCCTGCTTATTAAGTGAACAGATGAAGGTGTATGAGAATAGGCAACTGCCCCACTGCCTGTCCTAACCTACAGCATCCAATATATTACAGCAGAGCTGTGAGCGTGCAGTCGTGTTGCAGCAGAGCTGTGTGCGGGCAGTCATCTGCTGGCAGAGCTGTGTGCGCGCAGTCATGTTGCAGCAGAGCTGTTTGTGTGCAGTCATGTTGCAGCAGAGCTGTGTGCACGCAGTCATCTGGCAGCAGAGCTGTGAGAGCGCAGTCCTCTGGCAGCAGAGCTGTGAGCGCGTGTAACGAATGGAAGTGGAGGCAGAGGTGGTGAAGTTCACATTCGTTTTTATTTTTTAATGTGGAACCTCGAGACCGCGGTCTGGGGGGCTCCGAAGGGGGCGTAACTAGTGAGCCCCGGGTACCCGTAGTAAGGCCCCTCGAACAGGACCAGAATGGAATACCTGGAGGACACAGGTGCTACCTCCAGTTAGACCCCGGACACGTGGCAGCTGTCCCAGAGGGACCAAAAGGGTAACAGGTATTTACAGAGTCCGTGGAGGATTCTTGACGGAGAAGAGTAAGGTCCTGGTCCAGAACGGATGGTAGAAGGCTGGCTTCAGTGACCTTGTCACGGTCCACGGGTACGGATGGCTGATGGCGGAACGGGATGACACTTGCGCCAGTAATAGCCGAGATTGTCCAGGTTAGCCAGATACGGGTTAGCAAAGATCTGAGGAGACAAACAGTATCAGCGAAGCACAGAGACTGCAGACGCAGCGCAGACAGATCAGGAACAGAACCGGATGTAGCAATGATAGAACACGTTGCTCCGGCACTCCCCTAATGGTGGAGTGACCAGATATAGTACTGAGTGCGCAGCCATTGGTTAATTAGCTATTTAAAAAAATGCACGCTGCCCCTTTAAGAGAGATGGTGGGCGCGGCCTCGCGTCCTAAGCAGTCTATCTGGAGGCCTGCCAGCAGCGTGCCAGGAAGTGGAGGAGGACACAGGATGCCGAGAAGCAGATGGGACAGGAGACCCCAGCCCGTGCGCAGACTGCTGCAGAGGGACAGCCAGAGGAACAGGTGAGTGAGCAGAACGGAGTGCAGAGCCAGCACTGGGACCGAGTGTAACAGCGCGCAGTCGTCTGGTAGCAGAGCTGTGTGCGCGCTGTCATCTGGCAGCAGAGCTGTGAGCGCGCAGTCGTATGGCAGCAGAGCTGTGTGCGCACACTCGTATGGCAGCAGAGCTGTGTGCGCGCAGTGGTCTGGCAGCAGAGCTGTGTGCGCGCAGTCGTCTGCAGCAGAGATGTGTGCGCGCAGTCATCTGGCAGCAGAGCTTTGTGCGGGCAGTCGTCTGGCAGCAGAGCTGTGTGTGCTCAGTCATGTTGCAGCAGAGCTGTGTTCATGCAGTCGTCTGGCAGCAGAGCAATGTGCGCGCAGTCGTCTGGCAGCAGAGCTGTGTGCGGGCAGCCGTCTGGCAGCAGAGCTGTGTGCGCGCAGTCATGTTGCAGCAGAGCTGTGTGCATGCAGTCATGTTTCAGCAGAGCTGTGTGTGCGCAGTCGTCTTGCAGCAGAGCTGTGTGCGCGCAGTCGTCTGGCAGCAGAGCTGTGTACGCGCAGTCGTCTGGCAGCAGAGCTGTGTGCGCGCAGTCGTCTGGCAGCAGTGCTGTGTGCGCGCAGTCGTCTGGCAGCAGAGCTGTCTGCATGCAGTTATATTGCAGCAGAGCTGTGTGTGTGCAGTCGTCTGGCGGCAGAGCTGTTTGCGTGCAGTCGTCTGGCAGCAGAGCTGTGTGCGCGCAGTCGTCTGGCAGCAGAGCTGTGTGCGCGCTGTTATGATCTGCTACAAGCACTAAGGAAAGGTGGGAATTCTGTCCCTACAATAGGACTGAGCTGGATCCCTACGATGTAACGGGGAACCTGATCCTGCGACCAGACCCGCTAAAGTCCTCAGCTAGTCTGAACGAAGACCTATAGTTGCGAGGGAGGAATCCCTACAAGATCTAGGGACTGGGTGAAAAGGTGGACACCTCCTAACAGAAAGTGTAGCAGGGAAAATAAAACAGAAAACTAATACTAAGAGATCCTAAGATCAAGCAAAACTGACAGAGTAAGGCACCTAAGAACCCGGCTAGCTTAAGAGTACAGTCATGGCCAAAAGTTTTGAGAATGACACAAATATTAATTTTTACAAAGTCTACTGCTTCACTTTTTCTAATGGCAATTTGCATATACTCCAGAATGTTATAAAGAGTGATCAGCTTAACAGCAATTTCTTGCAAAGTCAATATTTGGCTAGAAAATGAACTTTATCCCCAAAACACATTTCAACATCATTGCAGCCCTGCCTTAAAAGGACCAGCTAACCTCTTTTCAGTGATTGCTCCATTAACACAGGTGTGGGTGTTGATGAGGACATGGCTGGAGATCAATCTGTCATGATTAAGTAAGAATGACATCACTGGACACTTTAAAAGGAGGCTGGTGCTTGGCATCATTGTTTCTCTTCTGTTAACCATGGTTATCTCTAAAGAAACACGTGCAGTCATCATTGGAATGCACAAAAATGGCCTAACAGGGAAGAGTATCGCAGCTAGAAAGATTGCACCTCAGTCAACAATCTATCGCATCAACAAGAACTTCAAGGAGAGAGGTTCCATTGTTGCCAAAAAGGCTCCAGGGCGCCCAAGAAAGACCAGCAAGCGCCAGGACCGTCTCTTAAAAGTGTTTCAGCTGCGGGATCGGGCTACCAGCAGTGCTGAGCTGGCTCACGAATGGCAGCAGGCAGGTGTGAGTGCATCTGCACGCACTGTGAGGCGGAGACTCTTGGAGCAAGGCCTGGTCTCAAGGAGGGCAGCAAAGAAGCCACTTCTCTCCAGAAAAAACATCATGGACAGACTGATATTCTGCAAAAGGTACAGGCAGTGGACTGCTGAGGACTGGGGTAAAGTTATTTTCTCTGATGAATCCCCTTTTCGATTGTTTGGGACATCAGGAAAACGCCTCATTCGGAGAAGACAAGGTGAGCGCTACCACCAGTCTTGTCTCATGCCAACTGTTAAGCATCCTGAAACCATTCATGTGTGGGGTTGCTTCTCAGCCAAGGGAATCTGCTCTCTCACAGTCTTACCTAAAAACACAGCCATGAATAAAGAATGGTACCAGAATGTCCTCCAAGAGCAACTTCTCCCAACCCTCCAAGAGCAGTTTGGCGATCAACAATGCCTTTTCCAGCATGATGGAGCACCTTGCCATAAAGCAAAGGTGATAACTAAATGGCTCAGGGAACAAAACATAGAGATTTTGGGTCCATGGCCTGGAAACTCCCCAGATCTTAATCCCATTGAGAACTTGTGGTCAATCATCAAGAGACGGGTGGACAAACAAAAACCTAAAAATTCTGACAAAATGAAAGCATTGATTGTGCAAGAATGGACTGCTATCAGTCAGGATTTGGTCCAGAAGTTGATTGAGAGCATGCCAGGGAGAATTGCAGAGGTCCTGAAGAAGAAGGGTCAACACTGCAAATATTGACTTGCTGCATTAACTCATTCTAACTGTCAATATAAGCTTTTGTTACTCATATGTTTGCAATTATTATATTTCTGTCTGTGATAAAAACATCTGTCAAACACACATAAAAACCAGAGGGCAGCAGATCATGTGAAAATATAATATTTGTGTCATTCTCAAAACTTTTGGCCATGACTGTAGATAATACAATGAAGTCCAGCAAAGCCAGAAGGGCGGAGCCAGACTAAATAGGGAAAAAAGGTCATGTGACCAGCAAACTGAAACAAAATCTAACAAGAGGGTTCTAACACGCGCAGTCGTCTGGCAGAAGAGCTGTCTGCATGCAGTCATGTTGCAGCAGAGCTGTGTGTGCGCAGTCGTCTGGCAGCAGAGCTGTGTGCGCACAGTCGTCTGGCAGCAGAGCTGTTTGCGTGCAGTTGTCTGGCAGCAGAGCTGTGTGTGCGCAGTCGTCTGGCAGCAGAGCTGTGTGTGCATAGTCGTCTGGCAGCAGAGCTGTCTGCATGCAGTCATGTTGCGCCAGAGCTGTGTGCACGCAGTCGTCTGGCAGCAGAGCTGTGTGCGCGCAGTCGTCTGGCAGCAGAGCTGTCTGCATGCAGTCATGTTGCAGCAGAGCTGTGTGTGCGCAGTCGTCTGGCAGCAGAGCTGTGTGTGCGCAGTCGTCTGGCAGCAGAGCTGTGTGCGCACAGTCGCCTGGCAGCAGAGCTGTTTGCGTGCAGTTGTCTGGCAGTCGTCTGGCAGCAGAGCTGTTTGCGTGCAGTTGTCTGGCAGCAGAGCTGTGTGCGTGCAGTCGTCTGGCAGCAGAGCTGTGTGTGCGCAGTCGTCTGGCAGCAGAGCTGTGTGCGTGCAGTCGTCTGGCAGCAGAGCTGTGTGCGCGCAGTTGTCTGGCAGCAGAGCTGTCTGCATGCAGTTATGTTGCAGCAGAGCTGTGTGTGCGCAGTTGTCTGGCAGCAGAGCTGTGTGCGCGCAGTCGCCTGGCAGCAGAGCTGTGTGCGCGCAGTCGTCTGGCGGCAGAGCTGTTTGCGTGCAGTCGTCTGGCGGCAGAGCTGTGTGCGCGCAGTCGTCTGGCAGCAGAGCTGTGTGCGCGCAGTTGTCTGGCAGCAGAGCTGTCTGCATGCAGTCATGTTGCAGCAGAGCTGTGTGTGCGCAGTTGTCTGGCAGCAGAGCTGTGTGCGCGCAGTCGTCTGGCAGCAGAGCTGTGTGCGCGCAGTCTCCTGGCAGCAGAGCTGTGTGTGCGCAGTCGTCTGGCAGCAGAGTTGTTTGCACGCAGTCGTCTGGCTGCAGAGCTGTGTGCGCGCAGTCGTCTGGCAGCAGAGCTGTGTGCGCGCAGTCATCTGGCAGCAGAGCTGTTTGCGCGCAGTCATCTGGCAGCAGAGCTGTTTGCGCGCAGTCGTCTGGCAGCAGAGCTGTGTGCGCGCAGTCGTCTGGCAGCAGACCTGTGTGCGCGCAGTCGTGTTGCAGCAGAGCTGTGTGCGCGCAGTCGTCTGGCAGCAGAGCTGTGTGTGCATGCAGTCGTGTTGCAGCAGAGCTGTGTGTGTGCAGTCGTGTTGCAGCACAGCTGTATGTGTGCAGTCGCGTTGCAGCAGAGCTGTGTGTGCGCAGTTGTGTTACAGCAGAGCTGTGTGTGTGCAGTCATGTTGCAGCAGAGCTGTGTGTGTGCAGTCGTGTTGCAGCACAGCTGTATGTGTGCAGTCGCGTTGCAGCAGAGCTGTGTGTGTGCAGTCGTGTTGCAGCACAGCTGTATGTGCGCAGTCGTCTGGCAGCAGAGCTGTGTGCGCGCAGTCATCTGGCAGCAGAGCTGTGTGCGCGCAGTCGTCTGGCAGCAGAGCTGTGTGCGCGCAGTCTCCTGGCAGCAGAGCTGTGTGTGCGCAGTCGTCTGGCAGCAGAGTTGTTTGCACGCAGTCGTCTGGCAGCAGAGCTGTGTGCGCGCAGTCGTCTGGCAGCAGACCTGTGTGCGCGCAGTCGTGTTGCAGCAGAGCTGTGTGCGCGCAGTCGTCTGGCAGCAGAGCTGTGTGTGCGTGCAGTCGTGTTGCAGCAGAGCTGTGTGTGTGCAGTCGTGTTGCAGCACAGCTGTATGTGTGCAGTCGCGTTGCAGCAGAGCTGTGTGCGCGCAGTTGTGTTACAGCAGGGCTGTGTGTGTGCAGTCGTGTTGCAGCAGAGCTGTGTGTGTGCAGTCGTGTTGCAGCACAGCTGTATGTGTGCAGTCGCGTTGCAGCAGAGCTGTGTGTGCGCAATCGTCTGGCAGCAGAGCTGTGTGCGCGCAGTCGTCTGGTGGCAGAGCTGATTGCGTGCAGTCGTCTGGCGGCAGAGCTGTGTGCGCGCAGTCGCCTGGCAGCAGAGCTGTGTGCGCGCAGTCGTCTGGTGGCAGAGCTGATTGCGTGCAGTCGTCTGGCGGCAGAGCTGTGTGCGCGCAGTCGTCTGGCAGCAGAGCTGTGTGCGCATAGTCGTCTGGCAGCAGAGCTGTCTGCATGCAGTTGTCTTGACCCGCACCACAATTGTGGTTTACCAGAGCAATGGGGTACTCAGAGCCGAGCCCATGGAAGTCTATGGGGTTGTCACAGGTAGCGCTGGCTCGGTCTGTGGCCCTGGCGGTCAGGCGTATGTTGGGGGGAATATTTACAGGGGATAGGTATATATACAGTTCGTGACGCCACCTGTAGTTCTCTGATCACTAAGACCAGCGCTGCTGTAGATCTCTGAGGGGATGGTGAGGCAGCTAGATGTCGGGTCCCCTACAGGTGGGACTCTTCCCTCAGGTCGATAGTTATGGTGGGGTTGTGCAGGGATGCAATCAAATAACTCAGTCTCACACATAGAAGCTTCTTTCCATACCTTTTACTTCAAGTTGTTCAGGCAGGTCCCAGGGAGGCTGTTCGGGGTGGATGAATGCACGTAGCGGTAACAGTTGAGCAGGTTACAGGCCTCCTTCTCTTTCCAAATGATGAGTGAGTCCAAGCTTGCCTGTAGCTAAGTTAACTCTATAGTTTTCAGCTTTTCCCACTAGCTGTACTGCCCGGCCGGTTTTGTGATAGAGCCTTATAAGTGGTGAACTAAGTACTTTCTTTTGCCGCGCGCCGGACTCAGAAGTCTTGTTCTCCTGACTCGGTTACGTACTGGCACTCTAAGGGCGGCTTTCTGCAACCTAAGGTCCAGTAAGACTCTGGCTTTTCTATCACTATGCCTGGAGCTATAGTGACGCTTCGGTCCCCAGTGACCGGTGACAATGTGCAGGATAATCCGATCCTTAAGGCACTTCTGAATCTTTCCCACTATGCCCTTCGCCCTGCTTCTGCTTTCAATGTAGCACTGAAGCGTGAAGATAGAAAGTCAGTTTTCTTCCTTGGTCTCACTGAGTAACTCTCAGTTTCCTCAAAGTTCAGACTGAGTAAAAGGTAACTCTGACTAGACTCGGGATGATAACTAGTCATCCGTTACTAGACTCCACTTCGTTGAATTGGCAGGAACTAATCTTCTGCTCACCCAGAGCTCTGACAGGAATCCTCACTGTCTAAGAAGAACTAGCCCTGACTGCTCTGTACGATGACAGGAAGCTAGACTGACTCTCTCCTGTGCTACACGTCACTCCCCTATACACCCCTGGGGGTGTGTCTGAAGTGTAAGTGAGTGTCAAGCTTTAACTGTTACCTTACTGTGCATTCTCCAGATCCTGTGTGCCTTACATACCAGGGCTACACATTCCCCCTTGGTAAAATACAGCACTCCCGGGCTGTGAAATATAAGAAGAAAGACATTTTGTTTTCCATTTAAACAAGTAACATTTTAAACTCTTCCCATCAGGGAGGTACGGATTTCTTGAACGTTGCATTATAACAATAGGCATAGAAAAATACAAAATACTAAATAGACATTTTCATATAAATAGATGACAATATTCTTGTGAAGGACCCGCACCAAACCTTCAACGTGGGTCCTGGGTGGGCTGCAGGACATCTGAATGCAGACCTCACTCAGTGCCTCACCATACGGGTTTTATGTTCAGAGGTAGGTGGGCTGGTAGAGAATGCACAAAGTGCAACTATATACAAGATCAGTTCTTGGGCTGGCTCAGTCCTCAGCCTCAGAGTCCATCATGAAACATTTTCAAGTAATTTACATATCATAACAATACTTTATACAATTATCCATACTTAGTAAACTAGTTTGCTAGGACTACTTTTGATAACGAGTAGGTATCTTCCCTTTCGTTGTACGTTCTGATCTACGTGGAGTAGCTTCAGGTATATTAATCTCTAACCCAACTGTTCTACGTAACGGCAAACTATAGAACTGCCTCAATCTTTCTATGGATCTGGCAAGCGTACTGATGGCTGGGCGGTGTGAGTCAGCTTCACCAGGGGTTCCCATAGCATGGGGCGCTGCTTCCGATGATTCTTCCTCTTGAGGTTCCGCAGGTTGGGGTGCTGCTGGAGTAGGTAACTCCTGAACTGGCTCAACTGGCACCATGGGCACAACTGGAGGTAGAACTTCCTCTTGTGGCTGATAAAATTGCAACACCGGAATTATTACAGCATCTCCCAGTCTCGGCCAATCTGCAGGGAAATCTCCCAGATCCGTGTGTATGACCTCTTCTTTTCTTTCTTCTTGATTGATGACAGAGTTCTCTTCACGAAACTTTAAGGGTTCTGGACACAATTTCAAATGGTCTCTGGACACAGTGGATATTGTTCTTCCTCCGTCCTTACTGATGATACAAACTTTTCTATTGTCATATTTGGAATCTTGTACGACGTAGGGTTCTTGCTCCCACTGGTTATCCAATTTGTGCATTTTCCTTTTCCTTTTCAATACCACTTCTCCAGGCATCAAAGGCTTGGCAGGAGCATTCCTGTTGTAAATATCTTCCTGTTTTTCCCGTACCTTGTTGAGACTTTCTTCTACACAGACTTGCACTCT
The DNA here is from genome assembly GCA_033576555.1 of Oophaga sylvatica. NCBI lineage: Eukaryota > Metazoa > Chordata > Amphibia > Anura > Dendrobatidae > Oophaga > Oophaga sylvatica. The sequence goes on along the minus strand of JARQOD010005143.1, from coordinate 15,105 downwards.
TCTGTATTGCTCTTGCCGATTGATGTCCCAGTTTTCAATAGCGTCATCTGCCTCTGGTTCTACCACTCCAAGTTCTAAATCCATTGGTAGTCTTTCGGGCCTTGCTCTCATAAGATAGGCTGGAGTGCAGTTAGTGGAACTTACAGGTATATGGTTATACAAGTCAACCAAATCAGGTAGTAAGTCCGGCCATCGATTTCTGTCTTCCAACGGTATGGATTTCAACAAATCAAGGACAATGTGGTTCATTTTCTCGCAAAGACCGTTGGTTTGAGGATGGTATGGTGTTGTTCTAATTTTCTTACACCCATACATGTGACAGAATTCCTTGAATAGATCAGCTTCGAAAGCAGGTCCTTGATCGGTTAATACTTGCTCCGGATACCCATGCGGTCTGCAGAAGCTTGCTTGAAAGGTTTTTGCTGCCGTCACTGCTGTCTGATCCTTAACTGGTACAACCACCAGAAATCTAGAGTAATGGTCCACCATGGTCAAGGCGTATGAGTATCCAGATCTACTTGGCGACAGTTTGACGTGGTCCAGGGCCACAATCTCCAAGGGACGAGTCGTCCGGATAGGCTGCAGGGGTGCCCTCTGACTACCGTAGTCCTTTCTTCTGAGACCACAGGGTCCACAGTTCCGACACCACCTCTCAATGGAGCTGCGCATCCCTACCCAGTAGAACCGGCACCTCAACAGGGTCTCCAGCTTTCTCCAGCCAAAGTGTCCTGCTTGATCATGGTATGCTTCCAACACCATTTGGACGTCTGCCTTGGGGACCACTATTTGCCAGACCATCTCGTGGGTCCTGGGATTGACGTATCTCCTGCACAACTTCTCACGGTATAGGAATAACCTGCTTCTCTCGTTCCACAGGAGCTTTGCTGACATAGGTGCATCTTTTTCCAAGGAGGAACCTTCCTGTCTTAACAACTCCTTGATACGGCTGACCACTGGATCGCTGTCCTGAGTCTCTTTCCAGCTGTGATGGGGTAAAGGATTTAACGTTGCACCATACTGCTTTCTGTAGACTCGATGCTCGTGGACTACCCCATTTCGATGGAACGCAGGTAGCTCAATTTCTTCCAGGTCGTCCGATTCTTCCTCCGTGTCAGAGTCATGCGGCATTCGGGACAATGCGTCAGCATTAGCATTCTTTCGGCCTGCCCGGTACTTGATAGTAAACTGGTAATTAGACAACCGAGCCATCCAACGCTGCTCCATGGCGCCCAACTTGGCCGTTTCCAGGTGCGTTAGCGGGTTGTTGTCTGTGTACGCCGTGAACTTGTTGGAGGCCAGATAGTGCTTAAATCTTTCAGTAATGGCCCAGACCAGCGCCAGAAACTCCAGCTTGAAGCTGCTATAATTTTCCGGATTCCTCTCAGTTGGCCTGAGTTTTCTGCTGGCATAAGCGATGACTTTTTCTTGGCCATTCTGCTTCTGACTGAGAACTGCTCCTAAACCTTCATTACTAGCATCGGTGTACAGCAGGAACGGTTGGCTGTAATCAGGATACGTCAAGATCTCATCGCCTGTAAGGATCTCTTTCATCTTTTGGAATGCTTCAGCCTGTTCCTTACCCCAATTGAAGGGAGGATTTCTGCTCTTTAGGGATTGGCCTACTAGGAGGTCCTGTAGAGGCGCTGCCTTCTTCGTGTAATCTTTCACGAACCTTCTGTAGTAACCCGTTAGTCCCAGGAACTGTCGCACTTCCTTGAGGTTCTTCGGCTCCGGCCACTTCTGGATGGCAGTGACTTTCTCTGGGTCCGGCGCTACTCCTTCCGAACTGACGATGTGCCCCAAATATTGTACCTTCTGTTTGAGTAGATGGCATTTTGAGGGTTTCAACTTCATCCCGTACCTGGACAGGGACTCAAATACTTCTGCCAGGTGCTTCAGATGGTCCTCATATGTCTTGGAGTACACGATGACGTCGTCTAAGTATAGCAGCACGGTTTCAAAATTGAGATGTCCCAGGCAGTTCTCCATCACTCTCTGAAATGTTCCTGGGGCACTGCTGAGCCCAAACGGCATTCTGTCGAACTCACAGAGCCCCATTGGGGTGGTGAAAGCCGTTTTCTCACGATCCTCCTCAGCCACAGCCACTTGCCAGTATCCACTAGTCAGATCAAGGGTAGAAAAGTAGTTAGCCGTTTCAGAGCAGCTAATGACTCCTCTATACGTGGTAACGGGTATGCATCCTTGTGTGTTATGCGGTTCACCTGCCTGTAATCCACACACATTCTCAAGCTACCATCTTTCTTTCTAACCAGGACTAGAGGTGCTGCCCAGGGACTACAACTATCCCTGATTACTCTGGCTTCTTTCATATCTCGCAACATTTCCTTAGCCTTCTGATAATGGGCTGGGGGTATAGGCCTATACCGCTCTTTGATGGGAGGATGACTGCCTGTAGGGATATGATGTTGTACTCCCTTAATTATCCCAAAATCAAGTGGATTCTTGCTAAATACTTGGGCGTACTCTTGCACCACCCGTAATACCCCTTGCTTCTGGTGAGCGGGAGTGGTGTCCGTCCCAACATGGAGTTGCTGACACCATTCCGCCACCTGGGTTGCCGGGTCATTGTCCTCCGCTATTTGGCGGGAGTCTAAGGACTCAGCCGGGAGAATAGAATTATTGTCAACAGCATGTAGTTTAGCAATGGTTGCATAACGGGGTAAGTTTACCTCATCATCTCCCCAGTTGAGAAGCCGTACCGGTACTCTTCCATTCACCACTTCCACTACTCCCCTAGCAGTCATAAGTGTAGGTCTATGTTCTGAATGGTGGGGTTCTACTACAGCTTGGTAATTCTGTCCTCTCAGACCTATGGCTGCCCTGCACCAGATTATCATTTCACTCATTGGGGGTATCACAATGGGATTCGAGTCAGTGACCCGTACATTACCAATTTCGCCGTCTGTAAGCTTCGCTTGCTGCTGACACACCAGGGCCCGGATCTCTCTTTGGATTACTCCTTTCTGCCTTGGTCGGGCAATCTCAGCGAGCTGTTGGAGTAAGAACACAACTTCTCCCAAACAATTACTGATAATGTTAGTACCCAAAATTATATTTAAACCGTTCTCCTCATTTACAGTCTTTACTACCAGAAGCCCCTGGTCTTTCAACTCCTCTCTGCCCACTTTCACATCTACACATTTTGTCCCGAGTACTTCTACAGGAAGACCATTAGAAGCATACACGGTAAAGTCAGGGCTCGGGGGTTTAAGACTGTCCATTGACCAGAACTTAGTATATAGGGCATCAGGTATTAGGGTCACCTGAGACCCAGTGTCTAACAATGCCGGAACAGCAATACCATCTAGAATGATAGACAGGTAGGGTCGTCCACCCACATACCTGCGGTTCCAGTCTAGGGGGCCTGACGGGTCTCCTCCTGGGTGTTGGCCCTCGGACCCAGGTTCTGCCCGTTTAAAGGACACTGTGGAGACATATGACCTTTCCGGTTGCATCGGTAACAGGTGATCTCCCGACGAGGAGGGTGTTGATCAGAGGTCGCTCCTGGGGGTGGCGTTGTCCTCCTCCGGGGGGGCGACGTCTTCCTTCTTCTCCGGTTCATCCACGGGACGTCTTCTGGGCAATCAGCTAATAAGATCTTCCCTTCTTCCTCTTTCCGCAGCTGCAGGGCACTCATCACAGCAGCCAGATTTTTAGTCAGCTGGCGCACCTCTGAGCGCAGACAGTCCAATTCACTAGGGGGTGTCACCTGCGTTTTGGTTTCGGCCACTAGCGAGGAAAAGGGGGTTGCCGCCGGCTCCAGAGTGACTTCACCCTGACGATGTTGGGTTGCCACCTCAGGTTTGCCCAGGGGCCGCAGCCCTTTTATTGCCATGTCCTTTAGGGCATCAAAGGTAGCATCAGGGTGATCTAAAGACCACCAATTCACAGTTCTGCGTTCCGCTTGGGACCTCAGTCCCTGCACAAATTGTTCTTTCAGCATCTTATTTTCATCAATGACACTTATGGTATTAACCTGCTTGAGGGCTCTCAGGGCCCCTTGTAGTCGGCAGGCATAGTCCCTTATGCTGTCACTTGGTTGCTGTGAACAGTTATAGAATGCCATCCGGAGATCTGTTTCGGTGCGATCTTCAAAAATGGCCTGTAACTTTAAGAGGATTGCAGGCACCAACTCCTGGTCCGTGGTAGCCCAAGTCTCCACTTCTCTCTCAGCAGCGCCAGTTAGCTGCCCTATTAATACTGCAGCTTTTTGCCTCTCAGACATAGAGTACATTTCCAGGACACTGCATATCTTCCGTTTGAATCCTGCTAAAGTGCCTGGCTCGCCGCTGTACTGGGGAAGCCATTTCGCCCCAGGCATATATGGAAGCGTTAGTGGCATGAGCGGGACCACCGGACTGAGTGCTGGGCCTGCGCCCCCATCTGGCGCTACAACGCCACGCGGTGCGGAGTCGGGTCCTCCGGCTGGGGCCGCACTGTCGGCCGGTTGTTGCAACATATTAGCGCCCCCTTGGTTAAACGGAGCCTACCGGTTTCAGAAGCTGCTATTTCCCAGGCACAGCAGTACGAACAGGACCTTCGTCTCAGGCGCTCTGATGTCAGAGCGTCCACTTCCTGTCGCAGGACCTGCCGCTGAGTCAGAGCCGGGGGCGTGTCCAAGACTTTGCGCGCTCCTTCAGGTACGCCCACCTTCTTCTCCAGCGCCTCAGGGCGCGAATATGGCGGCAAATATGGCGGTATTTGGCGCCAAACAATAGCAACAGTCTTTTTCACCAAAACACTCCACAGGCACACAGGGCTCGCAATTCTGCAAGTTTCGGATCCTGTTCGTGACGCCAAGTTGTCTTGACCCGCACCACAATTGTGGTTTACCAGAGCAATGGGGTACTCAGAGCCGAGCCCATGGAAGTCTATGGGGTTGTCACAGGTAGCGCTGGCTCGGTCTGTGGCCCTGGCGGTCAGGCGTATGTTGGGGGGAATATTTACAGGGGATAGGTATATATACAGTTCGTGACGCCACCTGTAGTTCTCTGATCACTAAGACCAGCGCTGCTGTAGATCTCTGAGGGGATGGTGAGGCAGCTAGATGTCGGGTCCCCTACAGGTGGGACTCTTCCCTCAGGTCGATAGTTATGGTGGGGTTGTGCAGGGATGCAATCAAATAACTCAGTCTCACACATAGAAGCTTCTTTCCATACCTTTTACTTCAAGTTGTTCAGGCAGGTCCCAGGGAGGCTGTTCGGGGTGGATGAATGCACGTAGCGGTAACAGTTGAGCAGGTTACAGGCCTCCTTCTCTTTCCAAATGATGAGTGAGTCCAAGCTTGCCTGTAGCTAAGTTAACTCTATAGTTTTCAGCTTTTCCCACTAGCTGTACTGCCCGGCCGGTTTTGTGATAGAGCCTTATAAGTGGTGAACTAAGTACTTTCTTTTGCCGCGCGCCGGACTCAGAAGTCTTGTTCTCCTGACTCGGTTACGTACTGGCACTCTAAGGGCGGCTTTCTGCAACCTAAGGTCCAGTAAGACTCTGGCTTTTCTATCACTATGCCTGGAGCTATAGTGACGCTTCGGTCCCCAGTGACCGGTGACAATGTGCAGGATAATCCGATCCTTAAGGCACTTCTGAATCCTTCCCACTATGCCCTTCGCCCTGCTTCTGCTTTCAATGTAGCACTGAAGCGTGAAGATAGAAAGTCAGTTTTCTTCCTTGGTCTCACTGAGTAACTCTCAGTTTCCTCAAAGTTCAGACTGAGTAAAAGGTAACTCTGACTAGACTCGGGATGATAACTAGTCATCCGTTACTAGACTCCACTTCGTTGAATTGGCAGGAACTAATCTTCTGCTCACCCAGAGCTCTGACAGGAATCCTCACTGTCTAAGAAGAACTAGCCCTGACTGCTCTGTACGATGACAGGAAGCTAGACTGACTCTCTCCTGTGCTACACGTCACTCCCCTATACACCCCTGTGGGTGTGTCTGAAGTGTAAGTGAGTGTCAAGCTTTAACTGTTACCTTACTGTGCATTCTCCAGATCCTGTGTGCCTTACATACCAGGGCTACACATTCCCCCTTGGTAAAATACAGCACTCCCGGGCTGTGAAATATAAGAAGAAAGACATTTTGTTTTCCATTTAAACAAGTAACATTTTAAACTCTTCCCATCAGGGAAGTACGGATTTCTTGAACGTTGCATTATAACAATAGGCATAGAAAAATACAAAATACTAAATAGACATTTTCATATAAATAGATGACAATATTCTTGTGAAGGACCCGCACCAAACCTTCAACGTGGGTCCTGGGTGGGCTGCAGGACATCTGAATGCAGACCTCACTCAGTGCCTCACCATACGGGTTTTATGTTCAGAGGTAGGTGGGCTGGTAGAGAATGCACAAAGTGCAACTATATACAAGATCAGTTCTTGGGCTGGCTCAGTCCTCAGCCTCAGAGTCCATCATGAAACATTTTCAAGTAATTTACATATCATAACAATACTTTATACAATTATCCATACTTAGTAAACTAGTTTGCTAGGACTACTTTTGATAACGAGTAGGTATCTTCCCTTTCGTTGTACGTTCTGATCTACGTGGAGTAGCTTCAGGTATATTAATCTCTAACCCAACTGTTCTACGTAACGGCAAACTATAGAACTGCCTCAATCTTTCTATGGATCTGGCAAGCGTACTGATGGCTGGGCGGTGTGAGTCAGCTTCACCAGGGGTTCCCATAGCATGGGGCGCTGCTTCCGATGATTCTTCCTCTTGAGGTTCCGCAGGTTGGGGTGCTGCTGGAGTAGGTAACTCCTGAACTGGCTCAACTGGCACCATGGGCACAACTGGAGGTAGAACTTCCTCTTGTGGCTGATAAAATTGCAACACCGGAATTATTACAGCATCTCCCAGTCTCGGCCAATCTGCAGGGAAATCTCCCAGATCCGTGTGTATGACCTCTTCTTTTCTTTCTTCTTGATTGATGACAGAGTTCTCTTCACGAAACTTTAAGGGTTCTGGACACAATTTCAAATGGTCTCTGGACACAGTGGATATTGTTCTTCCTCCGTCCTTACTGATGATACAAACTTTTCTATTGTCATATTTGGAATCTTGTACGACGTAGGGTTCTTGCTCCCACTGGTTATCCAATTTGTGCATTTTCCTTTTCCTTTTCAATACCACTTCTCCAGGCATCAAAGGCTTGGCAGGAGCATTCCTGTTGTAAATATCTTCCTGTTTTTCCCGTACCTTGTTGAGACTTTCTTCTACACAGACTTGCACTCTTCTGTATTGCTCTTGCCGATTGATGTCCCAGTTTTCAATAGCGTCATCTGCCTCTGGTTCTACCACTCTAAGTTCTAAATCCATTGGTAGTCTTTCGGGCCTTGCTCTCATAAGATAGGCTGGAGTGCAGTTAGTGGAACTTACAGGTATATGGTTATACAAGTCAACCAAATCAGGTAGTAAGTCCGGCCATCGATTTCTGTCTTCCAACGGTATGGATTTCAACAAATCAAGGACAATGTGGTTCATTTTCTCGCAAAGACCGTTGGTTTGAGGATGGTATGGTGTTGTTCTAATTTTCTTACACCCATACATGTGACAGAATTCCTTGAATAGATCAGCTTCGAAAGCAGGTCCTTGATCGGTTAATACTTGCTCCGGATACCCATGCGGTCTGCAGAAGCTTGCTTGAAAGGTTTTTGCTGCCGTCACTGCTGTCTGATCCTTAACTGGTACAACCACCAGAAATCTAGAGTAATGGTCCACCATGGTCAAGGCGTATGAGTATCCAGATCTACTTGGCGACAGTTTGACGTGGTCCAGGGCCACAATCTCCAAGGGACGAGTCGTCCGGATAGGCTGCAGGGGTGCCCTCTGACTACCGTAGTCCTTTCTTCTGAGACCACAGGGTCCACAGTTCCGACACCACCTCTCAATGGAGCTGCGCATCCCTACCCAGTAGAACCGGCACCTCAACAGGGTCTCCAGCTTTCTCCAGCCAAAGTGTCCTGCTTGATCATGGTATGCTTCCAACCACATTTGGACGTCTGCCTTGGGGACCACTATTTGCCAGACCATCTCGTGGGTCCTGGGATTGACGTATCTCCTGCACAACTTCTCACGGTATAGGAATAACCTGCTTCTCTCGTTCCACAGGAGCTTTGCTGACATAGGTGCATCTTTTTCCAAGGAGGAACCTTCCTGTCTTAACAACTCCTTGATACGGCTGACCACTGGATCGCTGTCCTGAGTCTCTTTCCAGCTGTGATGGGGTAAAGGATTTAACGTTGCACCATACTGCTTTCTGTAGACTCGATGCTCGTGGACTACCCCATTTCGATGGAACGCAGGTAGCTCAATTTCTTCCAGGTCGTCCGATTCTTCCTCCGTGTCAGAGTCATGCGGCATTCGGGACAATGCGTCAGCATTAGCATTCTTTCGGCCTGCCCGGTACTTGATAGTAAACTGGTAATTAGACAACCGAGCCATCCAATGCTGCTCCATGGCGCCCAACTTGGCCGTTTCCAGGTGCGTTAGCGGGTTGTTGTCTGTGTACGCCGTGAACTTGTTGGAGGCCAGATAGTGCTTAAATCTTTCAGTAATGGCCCAGACCAGCGCCAGAAACTCCAGCTTGAAGCTGCTATAATTTTCCGGATTCCTCTCAGTTGGCCTGAGTTTTCTGCTGGCATAAGCGATGACTTTTTCTTGGCCATTCTGCTTCTGACTGAGAACTGCTCCTAAACCTTCATTACTAGCATCGGTGTACAGCAGGAACGGTTGGCTGTAATCAGGATACGTCAAGATCTCATCGCCTGTAAGGATCTCTTTCATCTTTTGGAATGCTTCAGCCTGTTCCTTACCCCAATTGAAGGGAGGATTTCTGCTCTTTAGGGATTGGCCTACTAGGAGGTCCTGTAGAGGCGCTGCCTTCTTCGTGTAATCTTTCACGAACCTTCTGTAGTAACCCGTTAGTCCCAGGAACTGTCGCACTTCCTTGAGGTTCTTCGGCTCCGGCCACTTCTGGATGGCAGTGACTTTCTCTGGGTCCGGCGCTACTCCTTCCGAACTGACGATGTGCCCCAAATATTGTACCTTCTGTTTGAGTAGATGGCATTTTGAGGGTTTCAACTTCATCCCGTACCTGGACAGGGACTCAAATACTTCTGCCAGGTGCTTCAGATGGTCCTCATATGTCTTGGAGTACACGATGACGTCGTCTAAGTATAGCAGCACGGTTTCAAAATTGAGATGCCCCAGGCAGTTCTCCATCACTCTCTGAAATGTTCCTGGGGCACTGCTGAGCCCAAACGGCATTCTGTCGAACTCACAGAGCCCCATTGGGGTGGTGAAAGCCGTTTTCTCACGATCCTCCTCAGCCACAGCCACTTGCCAGTATCCACTAGTCAGATCAAGGGTAGAAAAGTAGTTAGCCGTTTTCAGAGCAGCTAATGACTCCTCTATACGTGGTAACGGGTATGCATCCTTGTGTGTTATGCGGTTCACCTGCCTGTAATCCACACACATTCTCAAGCTACCATCTTTCTTTCTAACCAGGACTAGAGGTGCTGCCCAGGGACTACAACTATCCCTGATTACTCTGGCTTCTTTCATATCTCGCAACATTTCCTTAGCCTTCTGATAATGGGCTGGGGGTATAGGCCTATACCGCTCTTTGATGGGAGGATGACTGCCTGTAGGGATATGATGTTGTACTCCCTTAATTATCCCAAAATCAAGTGGATTCTTGCTAAATACTTGGGCGTACTCTTGCACCACCCGTAATACCCCTTGCTTCTGGTGAGCGGGAGTGGTGTCCGTCCCAACATGGAGTTGCTGACACCATTCCGCCACCTGGGTTGCCGGGTCATTGTCCTCCGCTATTTGGCGGGAGTCTAAGGACTCAGCCGGGAGAATAGAATTATTGTCAACAGCATGTAGTTTAGCAATGGTTGCATAACGGGGTAAGTTTACCTCATCATCTCCCCAGTTGAGAAGCCGTACCGGTACTCTTCCATTCACCACTTCCACTACTCCCCTAGCAGTCATAAGTGTAGGTCTATGTTCTGAATGGTGGGGTTCTACTACAGCTTGGTAATTCTGTCCTCTCAGACCTATGGCTGCCCTGCACCAGATTATCATTTCACTCATTGGGGGTATCACAATGGGATTCGAGTCAGTGACCCGTACATTACCAATTTCGCCGTCTGTAAGCTTCGCTTGCTGCTGACACACCAGGGCCCGGATCTCTCTTTGGATTACTCCTTTCTGCCTTGGTCGGGCAATCTCAGCGAGCTGTTGGAGTAAGAACACAACTTCTCCCAAACAATTACTGATAATGTTAGTACCCAAAATTATATTTAAACCGTTCTCCTCATTTACAGTCTTTACTACCAGAAGCCCCTGGTCTTTCAACTCCTCTCTGCCCACTTTCACATCTACACATTTTGTCCCGAGTACTTCTACAGGAAGACCATTAGAAGCATACACGGTAAAGTCAGGGCTCGGGGGTTTAAGACTGTCCATTGACCAGAACTTAGTATATAGGGCATCAGGTATTAGGGTCACCTGAGACCCAGTGTCTAACAATGCCGGAACAGCAATACCATCTAGAATGATAGACAGGTAGGGTCGTCCACCCACATACCTGCGGTTCCAGTCTAGGGGGCCTGACGGGTCTCCTCCTGGGTGTTGGCCCTCGGACCCAGGTTCTGCCCGTTTAAAGGACACTGTGGAGACATATGACCTTTCCGGTTACATCGGTAACAGGTGATCTCCCGACGAGGAGGGTGTTGATCAGAGGTCGCTCCTGGGGGTGGCGTTGTCCTCCTCCGGGGGGGCGACGTCTTCCTTCTTCTCCGGTTCATCCACGGGACGTCTTCTGGGCAATCAGCTAATAAGATCTTCCCTTCTTCCTCTTTCCGCAGCTGCAGGGCACTCATCACAGCAGCCAGATTTTTAGTCAGCTGGCGCACCTCTGAGCGCAGACAGTCCAATTCACTAGGGGGTGTCACCTGCGTTTTGGTTTCGGCCACTAGCGAGGAAAAGGGGGTTGCCGCCGGCTCCAGAGTGACTTCACCCTGACGATGTTGGGTTGCCACCTCAGGTTTGCCCAGGGGCCGCAGCCCTTTTATTGCCATGTCCTTTAGGGCATCAAAGGTAGCATCAGGGTGATCTAAAGACCACCAATTCACAGTTCTGCGTTCCGCTTGGGACCTCAGTCCCTGCACAAATTGTTCTTTCAGCATCTTATTTTCATCAATGACACTTATGGTATTAACCTGCTTGAGGGCTCTCAGGGCCCCTTGTAGTCGGCAGGCATAGTCCCTTATGCTGTCACTTGGTTGCTGTGAACAGTTATAGAATGCCATCCGGAGATCTGTTTCGGTGCGATCTTCAAAAATGGCCTGTAACTTTAAGAGGATTGCAGGCACCAACTCCTGGTCCGTGGTAGCCAAGTCTCCACTTCTCTCTCAGCAGCGCCAGTTAGCTGCCCTATTAATACTGCAGCTTTTTGCCTCTCAGACATAGAGTACATTTCCAGGACACTGCATATCTTCCGTTTGAATCCTGCTAAAGTGCCTGGCTCGCCGCTGTACTGGGGAAGCCATTTCGCCCCAGGCATATATGGAAGCGTTAGTGGCATGAGCGGGACCACCGGACTGAGTGCTGGGCCTGCGCCCCCATCTGGCGCTACAACGCCACGCGGTGCGGAGTCGGGTCCTCCGGCCGGGGCCGCACTGTCAGCCGGTTGTTGCAACATATTAGCGCCCCCTTGGTTAAACGGAGCCTACCGGTTTCAGAAGCTGCTATTTCCCAGGCACAGCAGTACGAACAGGACCTTCGTCTCAGGCGCTCTGATGTCAGAGCGTCCACTTCCTGTCGCAGGACCTGCCGCTGAGTCAGAGCCGGGGGCGTGTCCAAGACTTTGCGCGCTCCTTCAGGTACGCCCACCTTCTTCTCCAGCGCCTCAGGGCGCGAATATGGCGGCAAATATGGCGGTATTTGGCGCCAAACAATAGCAACAGTCTTTTTCACCAAAACACTCCACAGGCACACAGGGCTCGCAATTCTGCAAGTTTCGGATCCTGTTCGTGACGCCAAGTTGTCTTGACCCGCACCACAATTGTGGTTTACCAGAGCAATGGGGTACTCAGAGCCGAGCCCATGGAAGTCTATGGGGTTGTCACAGGTAGCGCTGGCTCGGTCTGTGGCCCTGGCGGTCAGGCGTATGTTGGGGGAATATTTACAGGGGATAGGTATATATACAGTTCGTGACGCCACCTGTAGTTCTCTGATCACTAAGACCAGCGCTGCTGTAGATCTCTGAGGGGATGGTGAGGCAGCTAGATGTCGGGTCCCCTACAGGTGGGACTCTTCCCTCAGGTCGATAGTTATGGTGGGGTTGTGCAGGGATGCAATCAAATAACTCAGTCTCACACATAGAAGCTTCTTTCCATACCTTTTACTTCAAGTTGTTCAGGCAGGTCCCAGGGAGGCTGTTCGGGGTGGATGAATGCACGTAGCGGTAACAGTTGAGCAGGTTACAGGCCTCCTTCTCTTTCCAAATGATGAGTGAGTCCAAGCTTGCCTGTAGCTAAGTTAACTCTATAGTTTTCAGCTTTTCCCACTAGCTGTACTGCCGGCCGGTTTTGTGATAGAGCCTTATAAGTGGTGAACTAAGTACTTTCTTTTGCCGCGCGCCGGACTCAGAAGTCTTGTTCTCCTGACTCGGTTACGTACTGGCACTCTAAGGGCGGCTTTCTGCAAACCTAAGGTCCAGTAAGACTCTGGCTTTTCTATCACTATGCCTGGAGCTATAGTGACGCTTCGGTCCCCAGTGACCGGTGACAATGTGCAGGATAATCCGATCCTTAAGGCACTTCTGAATCCTTCCCACTATGCCCTTCGCCCTGCTTCTGCTTTCAATGTAGCACTGAAGCGTGAAGATAGAAAGTCAGTTTTTTTCCCTTGGTCTCACTGAGTAACTCTCAGTTTCCTCAAAGTTCAGACTGAGTAAAAGGTAACTCTGACTAGACTCGGGATGATAACTAGTCATCCGTTACTAGACTCCACTTCGTTGAATTGGCAGGAACTAATCTTCTGCTCACCCAGAGCTCTGACAGGAATCCTCACTGTCTAAGAAGAACTAGCCCTGACTGCTCTGTACGATGACAGGAGCTAGACTGACTCTCTCTGTGCTACACGTCACTCCCTATACACCCCTGTGGGTGTGTCTGAAGTGTAAGTGAGTGTCAAGCTTTAACTGTTACCTTACTGTGCATTCTCCAGATCCTGTGTGCCTTACATACCAGGGCTACACACAGTCATGTTGCAGCAGAGCTGTGTGTGCGCAGTTGTCTTGCAGCAGAGCTGTGTGCACGCAGTCGTCTGGCAGCAGAGTGTGTGCGCGCAGTCATCTGGCAGCAGAGCTGTTTGCACGCAGTCGTCTGGCAGCAGAGCTGTGTGCGCGCAGTCGTCTGGCAGCAGAGCTGTTTGCGCGCAGTCGTCTGGCAGCAGAGCTGTTTGCGCGCAGTCGTCTGGCAGCAGAGCTGTGTGCGCGCAGTCGTCTGTGTTGTGAATGGGTTTGAGATGAGTTCTGAGCAGAGGCTCCCTCTGGTGGTTACAAGCGGTGCTAGTGAAGATTGTGAGGACTGGGAATCAGGTGTTACTGACTGGTCTTATATAAGGGAGTCATTTTCCCATCAGGGTTGCCGGTGGATCAATTGTTCTGGTCTGAATCCTTCATTCCAGTTTCCCTTGTAGCCTGCTGTGTCGTGTCTGCATCTCCTGCTAACAGATAAGACATTTTCTTCTTTTTGTTTTTGTGCTATATTTTTGCATTTTGTCCTGCACTTCTGTGGGGGCCTTCAGGGTTCCCTCCGGGGGCTTTTGCCTCTCAGTTTAGTTCAGCCACTGATGTTTGTACATTTGCTTTTTCCAGTTTTTTCAGTGGCTGCTGTTTTGTTTTTGTTACACCAGAGAACTAATTTAGGTGGTAGAGGTCGTGTGATCTCAGGTGATTTTGAAATTAGTAGAGTTGGTGCTTTTCAGGGTTTTCTGGGATTGCAGTAAGTACCCTTCCTATCCTTTTCTATTTAGATAGTTTGGGCCCCAGCGTTTGCTCATACTATTTTCTTTCTGTGTCAGTATTTCCTCTTGTCTAACCGCCATTACATGTTTGGGGGCTTTCTATTATCTTTGGGGTTCTGCTCCGGGGCAGATAGCTTTCCTGTTTCTGTCTTTAGGTGTAGTTAGTTTCTCAGGCTGTGACGAGGCGTCTAGGACCAACGTAGGAACGCTCCACGGCTGCCTCTAGTTGTGGTGGTTAGTCAGGGTACTGCAATCTCATAGATTCCAATGCTCTGGTGTATTGCCTTTTTGCCTGCTTCCTCAGCTACCGAAACATAACACGTCTGGCAGCAGACCTGTGTGAGCGCAGTCGTGTTGCAGCAGAGCTGTGTGCGCGCAGTCGTCTGGCAGCAGAGCTGTGTGTGCGCAGTTGTGTTAGAGCAGAGCTGTGTGTGTGCAGTGTGTTGCAGCAGAGCTGTGTGTGGTTTCAGTCGTGTTGCAGCAGAGCTGTTATGTGTGCAGTCGTGTTGCAGCAGAGCTGTGTGCGCGCAGTTGTGTTACAGCAGAGCTGTGTGCGCGCAGTCATGTTGCAGCACAGCTGTGTGTGTGCAGTCGTGTTGCAGCAGAGCTGTGTGGGCGCAGTTGTGTTACAGCAGGCTGGCACATAGCGGTGCAGTCCCCTGTGGCACTCAGTGTCAGGCACACACACACTTACCGCACATAGCGCTCATCGTTATGTGCTCCACCAAGACACTGCTGGATCCAGCGGCTCCTCCCCGCACACATGGCTCCTATGATGCTCTCTTGCTTCCTGTTTATCCTCCCTCCCAATGGCAGTTGAGGCCAGTCCGGCTCCTGCCTCTGTATGTGGGGGCGGGGACACAGCTGGGTGTTAGGGCAGTATCCCAGTGGTCATAGCGCCCTGAGTGGCTAGCATGAAGAGGGGGCATCGCCGATACATTTTCAGTGCAGTGCGGGACAAGTAAGATCCCAGCCGGGACAGCGGGACAGTCTCTCAAAATCTGGACTGTCCGCTGGATCCGGGACTGTTGGG
>JARQOD010005142.1:0-49850 GCA_033576555.1 Oophaga sylvatica | reverse complement strand
TTTTGTGGGTTATCTACCTATATCAATGCACCCGCAGTGATGGGAGTACCGGCAGTGATGGGGCAGGCAGTGATGGGAGTACCAGTCGTGAGGGGGTTTACAGGCATAGATGGAAGTACTGGCAGTAACGGGAGGACCAGTAGTGATGGGAGTACCAGCAGTGATGGGGCAGGCAGTGATGGGAGTACCTGTCGTGAGGGGGTTTACAGGCATAGATGGAAGTACTGGCAGTAACGGGAGGACCAGTAGTGATGGGAGAACCAGCAGTGATGGGGCAGGCAGTGATGGGAATACCAGTCGTGAGGGGGCTTACAGGCATAGATGGAAGTACTGGCAGTGACGGGGTTAGTAGAAGGAGTATTTGACTGAATTGTATATTTTATTTACAGCACCACCTTCACCAGCTGCTGTGGCTCCACCGTCCCCAGCTACCCCTCCACCTCCATCACCTACCCCTCCACATCCATCATCTCCGTACCTGTCAACCCCTTCCCCTTCAGCAACCCCCCCTCCACAGTTGGGGTCATCCAGCCCTTCTGGAAATGGCTTCTCTCCAGTGTCTCCCCGTGACATGGATGCAGGCTCCCCATCAGGTAATTTACGCACATTATGTAAGCTTCAGACAAGTTTGAGAACTTTGTTAGGTCTTATGTGTAATGGCTGTTGTGATATAATTTTTTTCTGTGTTTCCCTAACCGGCGGAGCAACAGGTTCTGGGTGGGCGGTCAGCGGGTCGTCTGACGAAAACCGTAAGGCCGGCGTCACACTGGCGACATAATCGGACGACTGCAATGCGATGAAAAATCGTATTGCAGTCTGCCCTATGTTAATCTATGGAGCAGCTCCCAGTATCAGATTTTTTGTGGTCCGTTTTAAACGTCCGTGTACAATCGCAGCATGCTGCGATTGTCACCGATTGTGGGTCGACAATCGCCAATGCAAGTCTATGGGAGCGATGAAAAATCGGATTACAAACGGACCACACTGTGTGACTTGCGATGAAATCGCATCGGTGTCCTTTAGAAAAGCCGGCAATTCATCCCCGGCTATACTGTAAAATCACACTGACAGCTTTAATAAAGAATAGAAAGAATAGATATACACACATAGAATACATATATATATATATATATATATATATATATATTTATATTTCCTAGACTTCTACATACTGTAATAGCCGCAAATTCAATTGCCGGCTTCTGTGAAATCACAGAAGCCGACATGAAATGATACATTGTTTCCACACAGTTAACCATGTCATTTCCTGTATTTTGATATTTGTTTAGAACTTACAATTACATGAGTGTATTTGTGCAAAATTTCAGACATGTAGGGGTTAATTAAAGGTGTAATTTCGTTGAAAAAAAATGCGTGGGCTCCCGCTGTATTTTCTCCACCAGACAGACAAAGCAAAGCGAGTGGGGGCAGATAATAATAGCCTAGGGAGGGTACATTTTTTGTGCCCCCCCTGGCTACTAACATCTGCCCCCAGACACCCCAGAAAGGGCAAATCTATAATTAGATTCGCCCTTTCTGGCACTTTGCCCATTCTATTCCCATTGCCCTGTAGCGGTGGGGAATGGGTTAATAATCTCACCTTACTGTCACCTTAGTATTGAAAGGTGACCTTAAGGCAGGTTAATAATTGAGAGCTGTCAATTAGACAACTATCAATTATTAATCCTATTGTATGAAAGAAAAATCAAACACACACAGTTTAATAAAAAATGAGTTTAATTAAATAATCACACAGTTTTTGACCATATTTTATTTTCCTGCTAAAACCATTTCCTGTAATAAAAATAAAATAAAAAAGCAAAATTATACTTACCAATCCGATGTACAGTCAGGTCCCACGCTGTAATCCATCAGAAAGGGTTAAGAGGTTACAGTTAGCAGGGAGATAATTCTGTCTCCTAGCTCTAACCCCATGAATGAATAAGTTCCTCTCCCAGCGAAAGTAGAGGAATAGATTCATGAATGGAGCTTAATTGATTTATTGGCAATTTAACTTTAGTGACCTGACCTAAAGGGAAAGTGGACACAATCAATTAAGCTTCATTCATGAAACACATCCTCTCCTGTCGCCAGGAGAGGAACTTATTCATTCAGGAGCTTTGAGCTGAGCATGCAGGATTACTTGCACTGCTTGGCTCAAAGCTAGTTAACCCTTTGTGAAGGATTACAGCGTGGGAAGTGAGATCAGCGGAATAGGTAAGAATAATGTTTTTTTATTTTTTTTATCTTTATTTTAGGAGATCAATGGCTTCGCACGGATTAAGTGTAAAATAAAAATGGTCAAAAAAATGTGTTTTTATTTCATTAAAATTAATTATTATTAATGTGTCTGTGTTTTTTTAATTTACTTCAATAGGATTAATAATTGATAGTTGTCTAATTGACAGCTCTCAATTATTAACCTGCCTTAAGGTCACCTTTCAATACTAAGGTGACAGTAAGGTGAGATTATTAACCCATTCGCCACCGCTACAGGGCAATGGGAATAGACGGGCAAAGTGCCAGAAAGGGCGAATCTAATTATAGATTTGCCCTTTCTGGGGTGTCTGGGGGCAGATGTTAGTAGCCAGGGGGGGGCACAAAAAAAAAGTACCCTCCCTAGGCTATTATTATCTGCCCCCACTCGCTTGCTTTGTCTGTCTGGTGGAGAAAATACAGCGGGAGCCCACGCATTTTTTTGTCAACGAATTTACACCTTTAATTAACCCCTACATGTCTGAAATTTAGCACAAATACACTCATGTAATTGTAAGTTCTAAACAAATATCAAAATACAGGAAATGACATGGTTAACTGTGTGGAAACAATGTATCATTTCATGTCGGCTTCTGTGATTTCACAGAAGCCGGCAATTGAATTAGCGGCTATAATAGTATGTAGAAGTCTAGGAACTATAAATATATGTATATATACATGTCACAATGACATGTGTATTATATATATATATAATATAATATATATATATATATATATATATATATATATATATATATGTGTATATATCTATTCTTTTTTTTGTGATTGAAATACTATTCTTTTGGATCCATTATATGTCAGTTTTGCAAGCCTGCGAGAAAATCTCGCAAGTCGGATGAAAATCGGATGTTACAAGGTACACACACATGCGACTAAATCGCATCTTTGAAGGAAAATCGGATGCCAGAAGGATGTGTGATGTTTGCATTTTGATCCGACAATCGACCGTCTAAAACGGACCGATTTTTTGTCGTTGTGTGTGACGCCGGCCTAAGTGTTAATAAACATAACATGTACATGTTGATGTTGCAACAGAATTCACTATTAACTGTTACCTTTACCTCCACAGAAATCCCAACTGCCCAAGACCTGTTGCTGTCTCACCGCCGACTGATGGCGGCAATGAACAACGCGGTGGCAGCGATGCAAACTGCCATTGGAGCTCTGCATGACCACGGGGTGATGCTGGAGAGGGTAGTGACTGGACTCCGGGGCCCTCAGTAATTTTTTTTTTTTATTAATATTTTGTATTATAGTATTTTTTTTTTTTTTTGGTGTGTGGCTGGCCTCCAAATGGGGGTGCAGTCAGTCATTAGTTTTTGTTTTTTATTTTTATTTGTATTATCTTATTGGTTTTTTTTTCTTTTTGTTTATTTTTTACCAGAAAATATATATGAATGAATGAATGAATGAATGAATATATATGAAAAAAATATATATAAAAAAAATATATATGACACAAAAATATATATGATATATTTTAAGTTTATATACGCAGCCGTGGTGTATTATTTTTTAATATAAGGTTTTAGCGCTAGTGTGACCAGGGGGCCTTTAAAAGAAATTTGTTAATTTTTGAAATTTTTTTCATTTCATTTTTTTACCTATGCTGGAACTCCTATGACTGCTGGTACTCCCATGTCCCCGTGTGTGACAAGTAGATACAAGTAGATGGAATAAAAATACAACATTTTAATAGTTGACAACAAAATGGTTGACATCACATAATAATAAAAGAACACAATTCATTAGATAAATAAGATTTTTATTAAAAAAGGTAACAATGTTAAAAAAATATAGACAGCAAAAAACTTTTGTAAAAAATTTTTAAAAACTACAACTGCTGGTAAAATGAATCGTTGCCATTACCACATTGCCTCTGCGGTGTATAAAAATAAGATGGAGCAACAACGTTTTGGTTTGGTGGATTTATCCCAATTGGGTTTGGCACAGGATTGTGCGGCCATGAGTAGTCCGGGTACTGCGGTCTTGGCATGACGACATAATTGTTATCCAGGTTTCCTAATGACGCTTGAGTCAGTACCTCAAACATGAGTCTCTCTGCATGAATCCGCTGTATAGGATCCAGTGTTGGCAGCTTCTCATTAGCGAAGTAAGCAAAGCCAGTTATTTTTGTTTGGTCTTTTTCCGCCGTAAGCACTTTTTTGGCAATTTCAACCAATTCTGGAGTAGCCGAGGTGGGAGCCTTCTTTTTCCTTCCTGAAAATGTAAGCCGGCTCCGCACAGATGAGGATGGTGGTTCAACTGCTTTGTCCTCTTGGACCAACGCCATGCTGCCTTCTTCAGTTGGAGGTGTGGAAACAGCCTCTTCTGTGTCCTGCATGAACAAAAACCAAATGTTAAATCACACAGAAAAACAAATTTATCTTCACACTATAACACCCAAATACAGCAAAAATGTGTAAACGACACTTGTAAATGGATAGGCCTCAAAACCGTTGAGATAGATAAATTATCAGTACATGAAGGGATAAATTCAGCTATTTTATCTACATTTCACATTAAAATGTGCTTTAATACAAAAGTACTTACATGTACGACAGGGGAGTCCGGCTGGATCACTGGGACATGGATGTCGCTTGTCTGGGTACTTCTTGTAACCTTGTGAAAGAGAACAGCTCAAAGTACCACAGTTTGGGGACATACACATCTTCGGCCCCGGCTCCAGATTTGGTTGAATTTTGGACTTTATTTAACTCTTTTTTGCAAACAGTGCGGAGGGCCTGAATACGTTTTTTCACCGATGACTCATCCGCTGGTTCATCGGGGTTACGGTTCTTGCACAGCTCCACCAGTTTTTGGTACGCGTCCTTCTTTGTAAGCCTGTTGCAGTAATCCGCTGACTTTATTTTCCACAGGCAAGGCATCGAGCGGTACATCTCGATGAATTCCCGCAGAAATTCATGCTTATCGGCCATCTGTAATAAAAAAAGGATTATGTGAGAACGGCAGAATGGTTAAATAAAATGCTTACATAGCCTACAACATAGCACACAGCAGGGATCATAAAATGGTGGTTGTGGGCGCAGCTGGAGAAAACAATGGCAGACCAAAATAAAAGTCATTGATGGACAACTAAGGTAAAAACAGCAGGGTTCATTGTTATGTTTCGGTAGCTGAGGAGTGCAGGCAAAAAAGGCAATACACCAGAGCAGTTGGAATCTATGAGATTGCAGTACCCTGACTAACCACAACAACTAGAGGCAGCCGTGGAGCGTTCCTACGTTGGTCCTAGACGCCTCGTCACAGCCTGAGAAACTAACTACACCTAAAGATAGAAATAGGAAAGCTATCTGCCCCGGAGCAGAACCCCAAAGATAATAGAAAGCCCCCAAACATGTAATGGCGGTTAGACAAGAAGAAATACAGACACAGACAGAAAATAGTATGAGAAAACGTTGGGGCCCAAACTAACTAAATAGAAAAGGATAGGAAGGGTACTTACTGCAATCCCAGAAAACCCTGAAAAGCACCAACTCTACTAATTTCAAAATCACCTGAGATCACACGACCTCTACCACCTAAATTAGTTCTCTGGTGTAACAAAATCAAAACAGCAGCCACTGAAAAAACTGGAAAAAGCAAAAGGTACAAACATCAGTGGCTGAACTAAACTGAGAGGGCAAAAGCCCCGGAGGGGACCCTGAAGGCCCCCACAGAAGTGCAGGACAAAATGCAAAAATCAAGCACAAAAACAAAAAGAAGAAAATGTCTTATCTGTTAGCAGGAAATGCAGACACGACACAGCAGGCTACAAGGGAAACAGGAATGAAGGATTCAGACCAGAACAATTGATCACCAGCAACCCTGATGGGAAGGTGACTCCCTTATATAAGACCAGTCAGTAACACCTGATTCCCAATCCTCACAATCTTCACAATCTTCACTGGACAGACCAGCACCGCTTGTAACCACCAGAGGGAGCCTCTAGCTCAGAACTCATCCCAAGCCCACTCACAACAGTTCATAAAATGGTGGTGGTGGGTGGGCGCAGCAGGAGAAAACAATGGCAGACCAAAATAAAAGTCATAGATGGACAACTACGGTAAAAACAGCAGGGATCATAATGGTGGTGGTGGGCGTGCCTGAACAAAACAATGGCAAACCAAAAACAATGGCAAAAAAAAAAAAAACATTGATGAACGACAATGATTAACAACAGCTGGGATCTAAAAATGGATCTGTAATATTTTAAAAAAAATTTAAATTAAATGTGACAAACAAAAAAAAATACCTACCTTACAAGACGTGATCCTGGAAAAAAAAATAATAAAAAGGAAACGCAATAGCGCCACAAACTGGATCGCAAAAAAATATAAAGTCACAGCCTGGATCGCAGCAAATGCAAGAGGCGCAGACTGGATCGCAGAAGAAATGTGGATAAATTTCTGATTGTTTATTTGGATGATATCTTGATTTTTTCCAATGACTGGGACTCTCATGTGAAACATGTTCGGACTGTGTTCCAGATTTTGAGAGAGAATGCTCTGTATGTGAAGGGATCAAAGTGTCTTTTTGGCGTACAGAGGATCTCATTTCTGGGATTCATTTTGTCTCCATCTGTTATTGAAATGGACCCGGTCAAGGTTCAGGCCATCTGTGATTGGGTCCAACCTACTTCATTAAAGGCTCTTCAGAGATCCTTGGGTTTTGCATTTCCCTTATTTCCATATTACCCATTGGCCCTGTAGCGGTTAGGGAGAATTGCGTTTAATAATCTCCACATGTTACTGATGCACCTTAAATATTGAAAGTATTGTTGAAAATTTTCTCCAACTGAACGTAATTATGACGTGGGTAATCGGGAGTTATTGGCCATGAAATGGGCTTTTGAAGAGTGGAGACATTGGCTGGAGGGAGCCAAACATCAGGTGGTGGTCCTCACGGACCATAAGAATCTGATTTATCTGGAATCAGCCAAGCGACTTAATCCTAGACAGGCCAGGTGGACCTTGTTTTTCACACGTTTTAATTTTGTGGTTTCCTTTCTTCCTGGCACTAAGAATGTTAAGGCGGATGCCCTCTTGAGGAGTTTCCTTGCGGACTCTCCTGAGTTATCTGATCCTGCTGTTATTTTGAAAGAGGGTGTAGTTCTTTCTGCCATCTCGCCCAATTTGAGACTGGCTCTGGAAGGGTGTCAGGAGGATAAACCCGAGCGCTGCCCTATTGGGAAGTTGTTTGTCCCAGACCGGTGGAAAAAGAGTGTGATGTCTGAGATTCATTGCTCCGCATTGGCCGGTCATCCCGGAATTTTTGGTACCAGAGACTTGCTGAGTCGGTCCTTTTGGTGACCTACTTTGTCTCGTGACGTCAGGGGGTTTGTGCAGTCCTGTGGAACTTGCTCTCGCTCTAGTGGTTTGTTGATGCCATTGCCTGTGCCCAAGAGACCATGGACCCATATCTCTATGGATTTTATTTCCGACCTCCCTGTTTCTCAGAGAATGACCGTTATCTGGGTGATTTGTGATAGGTTTTCCAAGATGATACATCTTGTGCCATTACCTAAGTTGCCTTCCTCCTCCGAATTGGTGCCTTTGTTCCTTCAGCACGTGGTTTGGTTACACGGCATTCCTGAGAATATTGTGTCTGACAGAGGAGTCCAGTTTGTTTCCAGATTTTGGAGGACTTTTTGTTCTAAACTTGGTGTTCAATTGTCTTTCTCCTCTGCTTTTCATCCTCAGACCAATGGACAAACTGAGAGAACAAACCAGACATTGGAGACTTATCTGAGATGCTTTTTGTCTGCTGATCAAGATGACTGGGTCTCTTTTTTGCCTTTGGCTGAGTTTGCTCTTAATAATAGGGCAAGCTCTGCCACTTTGATGTCCCATTTTTCTGTAATTTTGGGTTTCACCCTCGATTTTCTTCGGGACAGACGGAGGCTTCTGTCTGTCCGGGTGTTGACTCTGTTGTGGAGCGTATGCAGCAGATTTGGGACCAGGTAGTGGAGAGGTTGTCCTCTCTCAGGAGAAGGCCCAGCGGTTTGCAAACCGGCATAGGACTGATGGTCCTCGGTTTAAAGTGGGGGACTTGGTCTGGTTGTCCTCTAGAAATATTCCTATGAGAGTTGCATCTCCTAAATTTAAGCCTAGGTTCATTGGACCTTATAAGATCATGGAGATTCTAAATCCTGTTTCCTTTCATTTACTTCTTCCAGGGACATTTAAGATCCATAACGTGTTCCACAAGTCCTTATTGAAGAGGTTTGTCGAGCCAGTGGTTCCTATGGCTGCGCCTCCTGACCCTGTTTTGGTTGAGGGCAATCTGGAGTATGTGGTTGAGAAAAAGCCGGATTACGTACCGGTAATGCTCTTTTAATGAGTCCACGACAGCACCCACTTGAGAGAGGGATCTGCCCATAGGAACAGGAAACCTACAGAGATAAAAGAGGGCGGTCCGCCTCTCCTCCTCAGTTGGATTTCAGAGTACCCGGAGGACCGCCAGTATTAGGCATTTATATTTTTCAATTTCTTCATTTCATTCAAGAAGGTATATACACAGTCTATTAACTTTCAGGGAGGGAACTGAGTGGGTACGTAATCCGGCTTTTTACCCTTCGCCACGACAGCACCCACTTGAGAGACTTTCAGAGACTTTCACCTGGGAGGGACCACCGTGCTGAGAACTGCTCTACCAAAGGATAGGTCAGAGGAGGATGATAAATCAAGCCTGTAGTGGTTGTAAAAAGTGGAAGGAGACGACCAAGTTGCGGCCTTACATATAGACTCGATTGGGACGTCTCCTCTTTCTGCCCAGGAGGATGCCATGGCCCTGGCGGAATGTGCTTTTATGCCTTCTGGGGGATCTTCATTTTTTGCAGTATACGCCAGACAGATTGCTTCTCTGATCCACCGAGATAGGGTGGCTTTCGTGACCCCGTATCCCTTCCTTTGGCCCTGGAAGGATATAAAAAGAGCACTACTCTTCCTCCAGCTAGCCGATCTTTCAATAAATTTTAACACTATTCTTTTCACATCTAACATGTGATATTTCTCTTCTGACGGAGAAGAAGGGTTACTAAAAAAGGAGGGTAGGTGAATTTCCTGCGATCTATGGAACTTCCCTGCCACTTTTGGTAAATATGAGGGGTTAGGTTTTAAGATTAACTGATCCTGGAATGATAGCAGAAATGGAGGATCTATAGATAATGCCTGCATGTCACTGACTCTTCTGGCTGAGGTTAATGCTACCAAGAGTACCATTTTAAGAGATATAATCTTAAGGGGTATGCAATCTAACGGTTCAAAGGGTGGACCTGTTAGGGCGTCTAGAACCAAGTTTAGATCTCAAGGAGCAATTCTAGATATATGAACTGGTGTAATTCGTTCACAAGCCTGGATGAATCTAGCTATCCATCTATTACCAGCTAGATTATAACTATAGAGTGCTCCTACTGCAGATACTTGGACTCTAAGTGTGTTTACTGATAATCCTAGATCTTTCCCTTTTTGCAGAAATTCTAAGATAAATTTTATCGGAATCTCTTTAAAGTTGAGATCTGGATAGAATTCTAAAAATCTTCTCCATATCTTGGTGTAGATTTTAGTAGTGGTTGGCTTTCTGCTATGTAAGAAGGTGTTGATTAATTCCTCAGAGAACCCCCTTGTTCTCAGTATTTCCCCCTCAAGTTCCATGCCGTCAAGTGGAGACTGTCCACTTGAGGGTGGCAGAAAGGCCCTTGAGAGAGAAGCCTGGAAGTTGAAGGAAGTATCCAGGGATTTGTCAAGGACATCATTTGAAGGCATGAGAACCAAGGTCTCTTGGGCCAGAATGGGGCTATCAATATTATCCGTGCCCTGTCTGCCCTGATCTTCCTGATGACTTGCGGTAGCAATATGATCGGGGGAAAGGCATATGCTAGCCTGAACTGCCACGGACTTTGAAGGGCATCCAGAATTTCTGGCTGATCTGCCATACTCAGGGAGGCAAATCTTGGTAGTTGTCTGTTCTGTCGAGTGGCAAAAAGGTCTATCTGCGGAAGGCCCCATAGTGACACAATGTTTCTGAATATTTTTTTTGTTTAGGCACCACTCTCCTTGTCGCAGTGTGTGGCAACTTAGGAAGTCCGCTTCTGAATTGTCTATGCCTCTGATGTGAAGAGCTGACAGAGAAACAAATTTTTCCTCGGCTAAAGAAAATATTTCTTTTGTGGAAGACATTAATTTGTCCGACCGTGTTCCGCCTTGTTTGTTGATATATGCCACTACTGTGATGTTGTCCGAGAGGATTCTCACATGTTCTCCTTGAAGCTGCGGAAGGAAATGATATAGGGCATGACCCACCGCTTTTAATTCGAGGAATCGTTTATTTGTTTTCCTCCCCACCGGCCCTGGGAAAAAATTTCTCCCATGTGAGCTCCCCATCCTGTAGGGCTGGCGTCAGTGGTAATGATACGAGAAGGTGTTATTACCCAGTCTACTCCTTCTGATAATTTATTATCATCTAACCACCAGTATAATGAATGTATTACTATGTGGGATAAGGTGATTTTGTTTGTTAGATGACCTCTAGCATAGGCTTCTTCTGATATTATTTGGTGCTGTAGATCTCGGGTGTGAAATTGCGCCCACTTAACAGCCGGAATACATGAAGTGAGGGACCCCAATAGGGACATTGCTTCTCTCAGAGTCATGCGAGGTTTCCTTATTGCTGCACTGACTTTTGTTTTTAAATCGCTGATATTTTTACCTGTGGCAGTAGACATTTCTGCACTGTTGAATCTAGTTGGAGGCCTAGAAAGGACTGGACGGACTGCGGCTCGAACCTGGATTTCTTGCTGTTTATGAGCCAGCCTTAAGGTACTGCCACACTAAACAATCCCGCTAGCGATCACGACGCATACTAATGCGATCGCTAGCGGGATTGTTTCTATATCGCTAAATGCGGCCACATTTAGCGATATAGTTAACGACGCTATCGCCGTTAGCGATCTTCTTAACGACTTTAGCGGTACAAAATAAAAGTACCGCTAAATCGCTAAGAAAAGGTGCCACACAGCGATTAGATACTCACCCAGCGGGAGCGCCAGCGATGAAATAGGGTCCGGAGCGATTCCAGCGACGAGCGAGATCACAGCAGGAAGCTCGTCGCTGGAAGCTGCCGCACTGAACAATATCGCTAACGGGATCGCTAAATAGTGACGTTTTTTAGCGATCTCGTTAGCGATATTGTTTAGTGTGGCATACCCTTAAGAGCCCGTAGGGATAAGATTGCATCATTAACCCGTGTGGTACGTTGTGCTACTGAATTTCCCACTATCAAAAAGTCATCCAGATACGGTATTATTAGGGTATTTTTTTGCCGTAGGAAGGCCATTACTTCCAGCATCACCTTTGTAAACACTCTTGGTGCGATCGAAAGTCCAAATGGCATCGCTGCAAACTGGAAATGATGTATGCTGCCGTCTAAGGAAACTGCCACTCGAGTATTTTTGGTATCTGGAATGGATTGGAAGATGATAATAAGCATCTTTTAGATCTAAACCTGCCATCATGCAGTTGGGAAAAAGCAGTTTAATTGCCGATCTAATGGATTCCATTTTAAATTTTTCATTCCTGATGAACGAGTTTAATCTTTTCAGATTGATAATTGTTCTGAATGAGCCATCAGGTTTTGAAACTAGGAAGAGCGGGGAGTAAAATCCTTTCCTCTCTTGCTCTACAGGCACCGAGATCAATACGTTTTTAATTATGAGATTTCTTATCTCATTTTCAAGGGCCTGTTGTTGTACCGGGCAGCTTAAGGATGTTAGTATAAATGTATTTTGGGGAATTTGATGAAATCTTATTTTTAACCCATGTTTAACCATGTGCAGGACCCATATATTGGTAGATATTTTTCCCCATTCCTGGAAGAATGATTTCAGTCTTCCCCCTACTGGGGGGACTGGTTGGTGCATTTTATCTTTCCCTACGGAAGGTATGTCCTCTGAACATAGCACCTTTATTTTTTCCTTCCTTTGATGACCAGCGGTTTTGGTTTTCAGTTGTTCTTCCTTTACCAAATGATCTCCTCTTAAACGCCCTCCTAAAGGATGGAAGAGGGGAGTTAGGGAAGTCCTTCTTTCATTCTAATGCCTTTTTGAGGATGTTATCCAATTCTTTCCCAAATAAAAACTCACCATCACACGGAATAGTACAGAGTTTTGATTTGGATTGTGTGTCTACTCTCCAACTCTTAAGCCATAGACTACGTCTGGCATTATTTAATAGGCCTGTTGTTCTGGCCGCCAGGCGTAGTGAGTCAGCCGAGGCGTCGGCTATAAAGGTGGCCGCTCCTCGAATTAGGGGAATAGCAGCTCGTAACTTGTCTCTGGAAATTTTCTTCTCTATTTGTTGGTCAAGTTGATCAATCCAGACCAGCATAGAACGGGCCGTGCAAGTACTGGCTATCGCAGGTTTGAATGTGCCAATAGCTGCTTCCCACGCTCTTTTAAGTGAGGCTTCGGCTCTGCGGTCAAGGGGATCTTTTAATAATCCTGCATCTTCCACCGGTAAGGATGACTGTTTTGAGGAAGAGGCGACCGCTGCATCAACTTTTGGAACTTTAGACCAGTTTGATAATTCCTCGTCGCTGAAGGGGTACCTTCTTTTTGTGGCGGAGGGAAGATAACCCCTCTGATCCTGTTTTTCCCACTCCTTTTTAAATTAAGGCTTTAATAGCCAGAATTACTGGGAACGCTCTTCTTTTCCTATCTGTTAGGCCTGCGAACATGACCTCTTGAGTGGTTTGAGGTCCCTTTACATCTGGACAGCCCATGGTGTTTCTGACAGATTTCACTAGACTGTCCATGTCCTCTAAGGGAAAACATGAACGCCCCCCCATATTTGAGGAGGATGAGGACGCAGAGGATGCAGATGATTCTGCTGTATCGGATGCTATCCCTTCCTCTGGATCTGAGTCAGAACTGGAAATTATTGCTTTTTTCTTTTTCTCTCCGTATTGGTGCTTTTTTGGGCTGATTAAGGGCCTGCAGTTCTGCTCTTATTATAGCCCTTATGTCCGATTCTGATACGGACGCTTGTTGCACTGTATCTTTAATGCATATTTTACATAACCTTTTTGTATATGTTTGAGCTAGTGGGCACCTACAGAGGCCACACTTTTTGTTTTTTGTTTTCCCTTTTTTCTTAGCCTGAATGATTATCCAAAGAGAGAGAGAGAGAGAGAGAGAGAGAGAGAGAGAGAGAGAGAGAGAGAGAAGAGAGAGAGAGAGAGAGGAGAGAGAGACACCTGTCAGCTTTTGAAATGCAGATAGTGATAACTCACCCAGTGAAGCTGTCGGTACCGATTGGGAAGGTGGTGAAACAGATCTCGTGGCATGGGTTCTGTGGCTTACGTCTGAGGATTTGTGGTCTCTGGACGGAGCTTCAGTACCCTCTGCGGGGATGCGTGTTTTGTCCTGGGAAGACATGCTTGCACGCTGCTACTCTTAGCAGGGCTTTTTATCTGCACTTCCTGTGCCTTCTAGTACCTCCTCCTCCCCCGCTCCTCACTTTTTTTTTTTTTACAACTATGCGCCATTATATTATATATATATATATATATATATATATATATTATATACACATACATACACACACATATATAATATATACACATTACACACATCCATCATGCATCCCTTGGGCTACATGATGTTATGCTGAACTGGGTGCTTTGCAATTGTGCAGCAGCCGCAGCATATATCACTGAATCGATCATCTTTTTTTTTTTTTTGCTTGTGGGTGGAGTGGGTGGAGCTGGGTGGAGGGGGCGGGCGAGTGGGCGGGGCAGCTTCTCTGCTTCCTCAGCCCTCTGAATGTGTCAGCGTCATCGCTGGGGAACTTCCAGTAACCCGGAAGTTCCCCCTTACCGCTTCCTGTCAGCTCCAACGCCGACCCTTCTGTGCCACGCTTATTCCGTGTGCTGGGGCTGCTATCCTGGACCCCCACACATGGTGCACCTCGCAAAATCGCGGTCGGCCTGACCCGGACCCACTATTTTGGATCCCATATGCGTGTCAGACGAGGGGGGAGCCGGATTACAGCACTCCCCCGACGTTGCTTCCGATATGGAGCTCCTGCCGTTCCCAAAGAGACCGCACAGGCAGCTGCAATATCAGTTATTTCTTCCCTGTAGGGATATCCTGCGGTTTCCCATAGGAACAGGAAACCAACTGAGGAGGAGAGGCGGACCGCCCTCTTTTATCTCTGTAGGTTTCCTGTTCCTATGGGCAGATCCCTCTCTCAAGTGGGTGCTGTCGTGGCGAAGAGTAAAATATTGGATTCTCGTTTTTCTAGACGGAAACTCCAGTATTTGGTTAAGTGGAGAGGTTATGGTCAGGAGGACAATTCTTGGGTGTTTGCTTCGGACATCCATGCTAGGAGACTGATCCGTGCGTATCACAGAGCTCACCCTGACCGACCTGGTTGCCCAAATGAGGGTTCGGTGACCCCTCCTCAAGGGGGAGGGTACTGTTATGAATGTTTTAGAGGTGAATTCTAAGCAGAAGCTCCCTCTGGTGGTTGTAAACAGTACTGAACCATTCAATGAGGATTGGCAATCAGGAATTACAGACTGGCTGGATATAAGGGAGGTTTCCCCCATCATGGTTGCCGGTGATCAATTGTTCCTGTCTTAACGTTGTTTCCTGGTTCACTTGGAAGCTTGCTGAGTCTTGCCTCTTCTCCTGCTCTCAGATAAGATATTTTCTGTTTTTTGTTTTTGTGCTTGCCATTTGCATTTTTCTCTGCATTTGTGAGGTTGGCCAGGTTCCCCTCCCCGGGGGGTTTGGGCCCCTCTCGGTTCCTCTGGAGCCGCTGTTTGTTAGTTTGCCTTTTCCAGTTTTTTCAGTGGCTGCGGCTGAGTTTTGTTACACCAGAGAACTAATTTAGGTGGTAGAGGTCGTGTGATCTCAGGTGTTTTTGCAATTAGTAGCATTGGCTTTTTTTAAGGGTTTTTTGGATTGCAGTAAGTTTCCTTCCTATCCGTTTCTGTCTAGCCAGATTGGGCCCCAACGTTTGCTCATACTATTTTCTGTCTGTGTCTGTATTTCCTCTTGTCTAACCACCATTACATGTTTGGGGGCTTCCTATGTTCTTTGGGGATCTGCTCCGGGGCAGATGGCTTTCCTCTCTCTATCTTTAGGTGTAGTTATCCTCTCGGGCTGTGATGAGGCGTCTAGGACCAACGTAGGAACGCTCCACGGCTGCATTTAGTTGTGGTGGTTAGTCAGGGTACTGCAATCCAGTAGATTCCAACCTCTCTGGTGTATTGCCGTTTTTGCCTGCTCTCCTCAGCTACCAAAACATAACACTGCTCAGCAGAGACGTCGGTCCCAGCGTCTTGCCCATTCCAGTACTGTGCAGAGACTTGCTGCTGCCTCTCCTGGATCTGCTATTATAGCCAGTGCTGGAGCAGACGTCTTTGGGACGAAGTCCTGTGTTTCCCCTTCTGAGCATGCCCAGGGTAAGATCTCTCATTGGAGATCAGGTATTACATGTTCAGGTACTGCAGCAGCTCCTATTGGTCCGCCAGGAAGGTCCTGAAACTACATGTGTTTTGAAACATTTTCTCATTGGTCCTTGTTTCTGGCAGGTCCTGTAGCTGTTGCTATAAAAGGGTGACATGGCTGAGCCGCCATGCGCTAATATCAACCATTATATGCTTTGCGCCAGTGTGGTCATGCGTGTATGTGGTTAGGGCGGCTGAAATATGCCATTACAATACCGACTTAATCGGTGAGGAGCTTGGTATGCTAGCTGGTCAGGATCGGTGTCCTAGATGCCCTAGATTACCGGCATAACCGGTGAGGAGTTTGATTGCCGTATTCAGGGTCTGGCGTTCAGACGCCATAGATTGCGGGTGACTCCCGCGAGGACATTAGCGCATGATCACGTTCTATGTTCGCTTAGCAGTCAACTGTGTACCTGGGTGCCTGACAGGACACAGAAGTTTGTCTCTGCGGCTCTGTGATGTAACAGGGTTCGCTTTCAACGCTAGACAGCGCCCTAGCGTGTTTATTTTGCGACTCAGTGGTGTTAAGTGAGTTCGCACACATCGCCATATAGCGCTGCGGCATTCCTTCTAGCGGCTCTATGGAAAAACAGAGCTTCGCACATATTGCCACAGCGCGTTACGGCGTTTATTTTGGCGTCTCTGTGGGATAACAGAGTTCGCTTCTTGTGCCATTTTACTAGCAGCAGGCTCCGCCTGCACGGTGGACCCAGGCTGCGAACGCACCTCTCTACATCATATATTTGGTGCGTTCCGCAGACCCTAACATAATATTAGCGCCAGGGTCTGGCTAGTAAAATGGTGGATGACCAGCGTCTACCGCAGTACATCCAGCAGCTGGAGGGTAGTTTGGCGGCTCTTGAGCGCACAACCTCAGCTGTGGATGTTACCGCAGTCGCTGTTCAGGCTGCTAGTGTGAAAAAGATAATTGGCGTGCACTCTAGTCTTAGTGATGAGAGGTGCTGGTACAATGGGCCAATAGGTCCAAACACTAGTAATGTATAATTTTACCGCACACTCGGTATTTACCGCACACATTTATTGTGAACAGCAAATCATGGGAGTCAAACAGAATAGAAGCAATGGCATAAGCTAAATATAACAACGTTTCGGCTCAACCTGAGCCTTAATCATGTGCTTGCTGCAAAAATAAAAAAAACAGTATATCAAAATTCAGCTCATTGACAAAATAACAGTATAAAGTCCCATACATGGGATCCCAGGGACCCTTTTTCGCTGTCCTCTGATGTCCGATGACATCAGAGGACAGAGAAATTAAATGGCACAACTTTTTTTTGTTGTTGTTGCGATCGCCATTATAGGGTTAATAACGGCGATCGCAACATCGGTGTCGGTAAAAACCGACCTGATTCATGTTCTCTGGGGTCTCGGCTACCCCCGGTAGCCAAGACCCGGAGAAAATGCACCTCTGGGGGGTGCTATTCACTTTTTCCACAGCGCCGTTAGTTAACAGCGCTGTGGTTTAAGTACCCTTAATGACTGCCGTTAAAAGGCGTATCGGCGGTCGTTAAGGGGTTAATCATGTGCTTGCTGCAAAAATAACAGTATATCAAAATTCAGCTCATTGACAAAATAACAGTATAAAGTCCCATATATGGTAAGAAAATATAGGTCGGTGAAAAAAGAACACATTCATGAACATATTTATGCAAATGAGCTTAGATATATTAATACATATCACGTGCTGGAAAAACATGAAAAATAATGTGGAAAATTATTTTACCTCAATCCTGGAATAGTGGATAAGTGCTCAAAAAAGAGAGGAGAGATCCCCCCCCAAAAAAGAAAGATATTGCTGTAAGGAACAGTGATATATATTAGCCCATAGAATGAAAAAGCTTGTATATTATATTTAATGCAAGTAAATACCTAGTCAAGAGTCCTTTAAGTATTGGAATTAACCTGTATGGTCTGTTGAAAAAAATAGCAAGATGACATAGTGAAAAAGCCAGTCAGCATGTAATGTCACACAAGTTTCATGTTGCAGCAGCTGACACATTGTAACAAAAATTGGTGATTCAGCTGAAGCGTCACATAGTGAAAAAAAGGCCTGTCAACATGTAGTGTCACACAAGTTTCATATTGCAGCAGCTGACACATTGTAACGGAAGTTGGTGATTAAGCTGAAGCGTCACATAGTGAAAAAAGCCTGTCAGCATGTAGAAAAATATTTATACTTGAG
The DNA here is from genome assembly GCA_033576555.1 of Oophaga sylvatica. Classification (NCBI taxonomy): domain Eukaryota; kingdom Metazoa; phylum Chordata; class Amphibia; order Anura; family Dendrobatidae; genus Oophaga; species Oophaga sylvatica. The sequence continues at coordinate 31,852 of JARQOD010005142.1, read as the reverse complement.
AGTCCTCAGTGGTTGATACCGTTTAATGGCTAAGGCCGGCGTCACACACAACTACAAAAAAAATCGGTCCGTTTTAGTCGGATCAAAATACAAACATCACACATCCTTCTGGCATCCGATTTTCCTTCAAAGATGCGATTTAGTTGCATGTGTGTGTACCTTGTAACATCCGATTTTCATCCTGCTACCGTTTTTTTTGTCGCAGCTTCCCAAAAAGGAGCAATAACGGTTTTGAGGCCTGATACTCATTTAAATCATCAGGCAGAGCTATATTTAAGTGATCTGCTACAGGTGTGAGCCTCCCACCTTTGCACTGGTGTCATTTTGTTCCTTCTGCTTAGTGCTTTCTAGCTGCTTTAGACAAACATGAGCGACACACTCAGATTTACTCCCACTGAGCGTGTGCTGTTTCATTGGGTTATATCCAGACGTTTTGGGGAGCCATATCCTGTCATATCAGATCCCAGAAGACGCAGAAGGATGTGGGTACATCCACTTTTGACAAGAAGGCTAACTAAAGGGCATTTTCACCGGCTATATTTGTCACTGCATAGCCATGGAGACAAGTTTTTCCTATATTGTCGAATGAGCATAGCTACCTTTGATACGTTGCTTGACATTGTGCGCCCTGGGATTACATTTCATGACACCAGGATGAGAAAAGCTATTTCTGCCGAGGAACGTCTTCTCCTAACAATAAGGTATGTGTGTCAACGATATGTTGATGATGTTTTCCTCCACATACTCACTTAGCAAGTGTTGGAGCACACTTCTTGTAAACTTATAATGTGTGTAATGTATTTCTCAACCTTAGCTATGTCAATTATTGCCTATGGTGTATTCTACAGAAGCCATGGCTTGTAATCTAATTTCCACCATGTGTGCTGTAACAAACTCAAGCATTGTAAGTGTTGTGCATGCTGTGTTTTTTTTTAAACTGATTTGTCCATGTTCTATGTGTGTTACAGGTTCCTTTCTACTGGCATGTCCTACGCTGCTCTGCACCTAGAGTTCCTAATAGGCAGATCAACAATTTCTGGCATTGTTCGGTCAACTTGTGTGGAAATTTGGAACAGACTACATGAAGAAGTCATGCCTGAACCCAAAATGAGTGACTGGTTGAGGATAGCACAGGGTTTTGCACAAAATTGCCAGTTTCCACACTGTATAGGAGCCCTGGACGGCAAGCACATACGTGTTCGTAAACCTCCTAACTCAGGCTCCCAATTCTTCAATTACAAACAATATTTTTCTGTTGTTTTGTTGGCCTTGGTCGACACAAACTACATGTTTATAATTGTAGACATTGGGGCCTATGGAAGGACTGGAGACTCAAGAGTCTTCAATACTTCCATAATGGGTAGGCGGATACGCAATAACCAACTGGACCTACCTCCAGCAAGTCAACTTACTGACTCTATTCCAGAACATGTGCCTTATGTTATAGTAGCGGATGAGGCCTTTCAATTAACCCGTAATGTTATGAGGCCATATCCCCGTCGCTATCTCACCCATCGGCGTAGAATATTTAATTGTCGGCTGTCACGTGCTCGGCGTCTGGTGGAGTGCACATTTGGAATTCTTTGTGCTAAATGGCGGGTACTTCAATCTGCAATTCAACTGAGTGAAGATAATGTTAATGTGGTCCTTAAAGCATGTGTGGTCCTACATAATTTTTGTAGAATCCATGAATGCTCCTCTCAACATGTGGGTGAATTAACCTCTGTGAATGTGTCTTTGCCTATGTCACCACCCATCCATCCCCGTCGTCCACCTTCAGGCATAAAAGTACGTGATGTGTTCACTCAATATTTTCTGTCCCCTGAGGGTGCTACTGCCTGGCAAGAGGAGGCATTATTATACATGTAGTGTGGCTATGTTACTCAGTCATAAAGATATTTCTTTTCACTTTATTGTATATGTTGTGATGTTTTTGTTGTCATGTTGTGTGTAAGTTACGCAGCCCATCACCTTTTGAAATAATCACATACAATCAATGCCACTTCAATATTTTTTTATGTCTGCTGTTATGTTTAGTGGCTTTAAACATAATGGTAAAGGACTAATGTGTCCCTAGGTTTTTTAAACATATTTGCTGATAACTTCTCAGCAGTAAAACAAAGGTACATTTGATAACTTAAAACATAAACATTATAAATACATTTAACACCTATAACTGCTGGTAGGTGTGTGGTGGTGAAGGTGGAAGTCCAGCTTGTGAGGGCTGCCTAGACTGTTCTCCAGACACTGTGTCACCATGAGTGGTGGCTGACTGAGCAGTTTGCTGCATGCTTCTGGCTTGCTCTGGATGTGGGTTTGGGTATGGTAAGTTTGGGAACTGTTGTGGGTAGTCATAATGTGTAGCCCTGGTGGTAGGCACACGCAGTACCCTGGAGAGTGTGTGGCGAGACAGCAGTTTAATGCTAAATATTCATTCACTCAACACACACTAGACACACCCTTAGGGTAGTGGAGTTTACTCTTGAGGGAGTGGTCAAGGTGGTATGTGTTAGAGTGATTTAGTCAGTTTGAGACTTCAGAGAGAGAGAGGACGTCTGGAGGGAGGAAGCAGTCCAGATTGCTCTATCACCAGCTTTGGAAAGTGGAGTCTAGTATAGGTGCTTTAATTCACCTTAGCCTAGTCAGAGCTGTACCTCATCAGCATACACTGGAAGGAAAGAAGAAGTTTAGTGCAGAAAGTCTTCAGTATCCTGTCTAAAGGACGGTATGAGGTTCAGAGACGTGCTCCTGCCTATTGATAACTGAGCATCTGTAGCTGACTTTGAAGTGAAGGAAAAGAAAGAAGTGACTACTCGACCCTTGGCTAGTTTGAGTGCTTATGTTACCAGCGTGGACAAGGCGAAAGGCACAGTGGTTTATTGGATTAGTGCTTACGGATTGCAGAAGTCCTGCACATTGCACCCGGTCACTGGGGACCGAAGCATCACCATAGCTCCACGCATGGTGGTAAGAAAACCAGGAATTTACCGGACCTTAGGTCGCGGCAAACAAGCCCCTTATAGTCAGTACGTAACTGGGGTCAGGGGGAGTGAAGACTTTTGAGTTTCTGCAGGACAAAATAAGAATTCAGCTCCCTCGCAGGAAGGCTCCTAACACAAAGCTGACTGGGTGGTACAGCTAAGGATTAGCTGGAGATTTTGAGGGAACTACGCTTCAGGCTGGTTGTACTCGTTGTATTGGAAGTAAAGGAGGCCCCTAACTTGTCCAGCTGCTGTCTCAAGATACACTCTCCTTGGATCAGCCTCCCTGGGACCTGCCTGAACATCTTACAAGTAAAGGTATGGAAAGACGCTGACCGTGTGAGACTGTGTTCTTTATCTGCACCCGACTTCACCAACTTCATAGACTTTGAGGGACCAGTCCCACCTGTAGGGGACCCGACATCTAGCTGCCTCACCATCCCCTCAGAGATCTACAGCAGCGCTGGTACTAATTACCAGAATACTACAGGTGGCGTCACGAACTGTATATAAACCTATCCCCTGTAAATATATCCCCAACATACGCCAGACCGCCCGGGCCACAGACCGAGCCACAGCTACCTGTGACAATCCCCATAGACTTCTACGGGCTCGGCTCTGAGTACCCCATTGCCCTGGTAACCCACAATTGTGGTGGCGGGTCGACACAACTTGGCGTCACGAACAGGATGCGAAACTCGCGGAATTGCGAGCCCTGTGTGCCTAAGGAATTGCTTTTGTGAAAAAGGACTGTTTGCACTTTTGGCGCCAAAATCGCCATTTTTGTCGCCATATTCGCGCCCTCAGGCGCTGGAGAAGAAGGTGGGCGTACCTTCGTGGGCGTCTACCCCCCTGTGGCGCGAAGAAAATGCCTGCCCTCTCAAAGTGCTATTACAACATGCGGTCCTGCCCTACAGCAAAGGAGGTCCGCCTCCTCTTCACCTTCCCTGCGAGGAGGAGGAGACGCAAACCTCGCCTCCACGGAAGAGACCGGATGTCTCCGCAGGAAGAAGAGAGAATCTTCTGGAACATCATGGAGGCAGGACGTGTGCAGCCGAGCAGGGAAGCGGAGGAAGGCAGGCCCCGTGCCCCAGCCAAGCTGCCACCAACACCGGAGTTATCCGTGGTCCTGCACCTGCAACAGGCGTTGCTAGAGACAAGAGAAGAAAATGCACGCCTGAAGAAGATGGTCCAGCATCAACCTGGCTTTGAAGAGATCGAGAGACGCCGGCGTACCCTGGAACAGCGGAGGCTGTGGGACACGGTGATCTCTCCCCTCAACGACCCCCCACGATTCCAGATACCGAAGAGTCTGCTGCCCAAGGCGAAGGAGCAACCGGAGGCTGCCCCCGAAAGTACCGATCCCGATCCCACGGTGAAGCGGTGGAAGCGAAGGAGGTTGAGGAGGTACAGCCAATCCCGGAACGCCCGCCCGGCCAAGAGGCCGCAGCAGATGATCGGTCCCCGGCAGGGACGCCGGAGGGGTCCTGTCCGTCACTACCAGATGTGGACTGGGACGAAATGGCGCGCCTGGATGACGTCGCCTATACCGCCCAGTGGGAACAGGAATGGCAGAGTCGTGAGGAGAAGAAGAAACGCCAGCAGGAGGAAGAGCGGGAAGCTCAGCGGAACCGTCAGCAACAATATGCAGAGCTGATCGCGGACAAAGAGAGTGTCCGGAGAGATAAAGGTACCCTGAGGGAACCGCGGCGGCAGGGGTGTGTGACTGAGTTCCAGCTCCGGAAGGGCTGGGGCTTTATCCGTGAACCGGGCCTCTACCCAGGGGTCTTTGTCAGCAGGCGTGACGTAGAATCTCACCTACCGCAAGGCCATCCCGGGAGGGACTTAGCCAATGGAGACATCGTCACATATACGCGGCATTGGGGAATGAAGGGATGGTATGCCCTTAACGTCACCATCATCCGTGACCCCGTCCCAGACGCAGGTACCGTCACCATTACCGCAGCGTCCCCGTCTCCAGCTCAAGCAGAATCCGGCCGAGCCCCAGCATCGCCCCTGCAAATTCATCGCAACTAGCGACCCAGAGTTCATCGCAAAAGAAAGTTATATCTTCATCGCAACATGCGACCCAGTCTCAATCGCAATCCATGACGCGGTCCATATCGCTAACTGTGATTGAAACGCAATCGGTGTCACGTGAAGAAAATGTACCCGTTGCGCCCCTAGAGGTTCGCACCAGAACTGTGGCGACCCAGACCCTAATCGCAGCACATGATTTGCTAGTCCTGGGATCTAGGGCCCATTGCATTGTTCCAGCCCCGGGGTGGAAAGTGTATTTGCAGAGAATGAATAGATAGTGAGGAAAAAGTGGCGAGATCCCTATCGGGTCTACCAAAAGTAAAAAAAAAAGTTTGAAATGTTTTATAAAGTTTTGCACAAATTATATAGTGAATATATATATTTCTAACTGTAGAATGCCCGGCTGGGTAAATGATAAACAGTAACCAGAAAAGTTGCACTTTCGTATTATGTGATTTGATATAATATGTCTTTGGTTTTACATTGGACTTGGAGGTTGAGGACTATGCCAACCCAGAACTTACTTGTAAATAGTTGCGCTTCGGTGCCCTATCTTGGTTTTACATAAACCAGTACAACTACCTCTGAAAACAAAACCCGTGTGGTGTGGCACTGAGTGAGGTCTGCAATTGGATGTCCTGCAGCCCACCCAGGACCCACGTTGAAGGTTTGGTGCGGGTCCTTCACAAGTATACTGTATATTTATTGAATGCTATTTGATACTTTTGTATTTCTATATGTAAAATGTTATTGTTCGCAACGTTCAAGATATTCTCACCTCCCGGATGGGAAGAAGTTATTGTTTAATGTTTATTGCATAAACAAAATGTCTCTTTTGTATTTTACAGCCCGGGAGTGCTGTCTTTTACCATGGGGGAATGTGTAGCCCTGGTGGTAGGCACACGCAGTACCCCGGAGAGTGTGTGGCGAGACAGCAGTTTAATGCTAAATATTCATTCACTCAACACACACTAGACACACCCTTAGGGTAGTGGAGTTTACTCTTGAGGGAGTGGTCAAGGTGGTATGTGTTAGAGTGATTTAGTCAGTTTGAGACTTCAGAGAGAGAGGACGTCTGGAGGGAGGAAGCAGTCCAGATTGCTCTATCACCAGCTTTGGAAAGTGGAGTCTAGTATAGGTGCTTTAATTCACCTTAGCCTAGTCAGAGCTGTACCTCATCAGCATACACTGGAAGGAAAGAAGAAGTTTAGTGCAGAAAGTCTTCAGTATCCTGTCTAAAGGACGGTATAAGGTTCAGAGACGTGCTCCTGCCTATTGATAACTGAGCATCTGTAGCTGACTTTGAAGTGAAGGAAAAGAAAGAAGTGACTACTCGACCCTTGGCTAGTTTGAGTGCTTATGTTACCAGCGTGGACAAGGCGAAAGGCACAGTGGTTTATTGGATTAGTGCTTACGGATTGCAGAAGTCCTGCACATTGCACCCGGTCACTGGGGACCGAAGCATCACCATAGCTCCACGCATGGTGGTAAGAAAACCAGGAATTTACCGGACCTTAGGTCGCGGCAAACAAGCCCCTTATAGTCAGTACGTAACTGGGGTCAGGGGGAGTGAAGACTTTTGAGTTTCTGCAGGACAAAATAAGAATTCAGCTCCCTCGCAGGAAGGCTCCTAACACAAAGCTGACTGGGTGGTACAGCTAAGGATTAGCTGGAGATTTTGAGGGAACTACGCTTCAGGCTGGTTGTACTCGTTGTATTGGAAGTAAAGGAGGCCCCTAACTTGTCCAGCTGCTGTCTCAAGATACACTCTCCTTGGATCAGCTCCCTGGGACCTGCCTGAACATCTTACAAGTAAAGGTATGGAAAGACGCTGACCGTGTGAGACTGTGTTCTTTATCTGCACCCGACTTCACCAACTTCATAGACTTTGAGGGACCAGTCCCACCTGTAGGGGACCCGACATCTAGCTGCCTCACCATCCCCTCAGAGATCTACAGCAGCGCTGGTACTAATTACCAGAATACTACAGGTGGCGTCACGAACTGTATATAAACCTATCCCCTGTAAATATATCCCCAACATACGCCAGACCGCCCGGGCCACAGACCGAGCCACAGCTACCTGTGACAATCCCCATAGACTTCTACGGGCTCGGCTCTGAGTACCCCATTGCCCTGGTAACCCACAATTGTGGTGGCGGGTCGACACAATAATATGACTGCCCACTTACACTATAGCCCCCAAAATGCCCATGTCGACCATACCCATGTTGTGGCCAGCATTGAACATTGGGTATGGTCGAGTGGGCATATTGTGACTGTGCACTCTGTGCCATGGCTTGGATCTGGTTAGCTCCGTATAGAGAAGCTGCAGTAGGTTGAGGAGGAGGAGTTGGGTTCTGTTGGACACAAGAAGGAGGTGGAGGAGGAGGATGATGAGGAGGAGGATCAGAGGCTGATGCAGATTGTGAGGGATTTGGACCCAACAATCTAAATACATTTTCTGGACCAACCACCCATCTATCAAGATAATTGAGTAGGTTGGTTGGATCATTAGGCGGTGTTCCAGCATCCAACACAATATGCAGTGCACTTCTGATCCGCAGTATGTGCTGTCTTGGAATCGCCCGGAGGTAACGGGCCAGACTGCGGCAAAATCCCTCCTCACCATCATCATTAGCTACAGTGGACAAATAGTCCAGCACTCCTCGGTCCACCTGCCTCCTTGTGACAGAACCAACTCCTTCTCTTCTACGCCTGGGTCGCCGTGCAACATCTGCTGTAGGCGAAGCCACATCCAGGGGCCTACCAGGGCTGCTGCTCAGGGGAGGGTCTTGCGACTGTAGAGCCAATCTCTCAGACTCCACTGCTGGTGGTGGTGGTGGTGGTGGTGGTGATGCTGCTGCTGCACTTGCTGCTGATGATGGGCCAGCCTCCTCAACATCCCCCACAGGGTCGATAACTGCCTCCGAGTCAGAAGCTGGCTCTCTGTCTGTAAGGTTTGACTCGGTGCTAGAGAATATGAAAAATTTATTACAATTTATTCATTAAAAATCATAGAAACTTTGTACAGACATGAACTTACGGTCGCAAATCCAGAGCTGGAGCAAGAAAATTAAGTCGATCAAAATACACATATTTGCGCTTAGTGCTTGCTGCTGCCCCACTGCGCCCCCTCAGCTGTCTCTCTCTCCTGTAGCAGTCTCTACAGCTGCGCCAATGTCTTGTAACATCTGAGGCTGAAAAATGAACAGATACAATAACATTTTTAAATTATGTGCCCTTGTAATGTATTTTACAACAAAAAAAAACCTACACCAGCAATATATTACTTTTTTAACCTGTTATAGGGGTATAGAACAGCAATACAAATTGTATGTAGGTAAAATAACAATTTAATATTACAAGGGGTCATACATAGAAAGCTGTATGACATATGTGTCACAATAATTAGCATTTATTTGGTACACAGCAATGGAATGAACTAAAGGGACACATATTAAGTATTTCATCTACGCATTTATTGTGTCTGGCAAAATTTGAAACTTAAATTTGGCGACCATTGCAGTAGGACCTAAGTATCACACCAACACAGAGGGCACCTGAACCTTCATCCTACCAGCACCTTCAGTTGGTCCCTGCCCTGTGTGATTCCGTATATATGGGATGGAGCGTTTGGAAATTATCATATCCCACAGTGCCCTCCTCTGTTCCTTTTGAGTTATGTTCCTTAAGGTTTGAGAAGCACCCATTGCAGGCTCGAAATGTTACCTCTACATGTTTTTAGTCTGTGGACTTTTTAAGTTACACTTTTTGAACTTGCATTGATATTTTTTGTTTTTGGCCCCTGTTTTGACAATTATACAGGAGCTAAATATTACATGTGCTTGGATTTCTCACATAGCATTGGGGGTTCAACAGGAATAACTGATTTATTCAACACATTTCGGGTTCACATATAAGGGTACAGGGACATTATAACACATTGTTGTTGGTACATACTGAGTAATCAAACAGTATTGTAAGTGGTTTCAAGTCGTTACTTACTAATGCGTTCTTGCTCCTCCCTAGACCTGTCGCTAAAATCCGGGAACTTCTGTCCACATATTCTCCTCCAAGCCGCGTCCTTCCGCGACCGGTTAGAATAATTTGGATCCCGCTGGTCCCAAAGTTCTGGCCTCTCCTGGACCAGAACGATCAACATCTCCACATTGATGTGACTGGCCATGGTTCTGGACTCCGTGGAGGCGGTTTCCTGTTTGGGTTTGAATTTTCGTAGCCTAATTAGCATGTCAGCCCTTCCTGGCAATTATCCTGATGCAATTTCCTGACACCTGGGATAGTGGTGCGATTTAATCGCAAGTCACACGTGCGGTCCGTTTGTAATCCGATTTTTCATCGCTTCCATAGACTTGCATTGGCGATAGTCGACCCACAATCGGTGACAATCGCAGCATGCTGCGATTGCACACGGACGATTAAAACGGACCACAAAAAATCGGATACTGGGAGCTGCTCCATAGATTAACATAGGGCAGACTGCAATACGATTTTTCATCGTATTGCAGTCGTCCGATTCTGTCGCCAGTGTGACGCCGGCCTAACTGAAAAGATGGTAACAAATTGCAAGCTTTCGAGACTACTCAGGTCTCTTCATCAGGCTAGACTAATACAAAATCTGAAGAATCACATATTTATACACAAGAGGACACAGGAATAATGCAATACGTAAGACAAGTGACGTGAAGCAGAACTGTCATTATGGCAGAGGGATGAACATAAATATTGGAACAGTTCATAGATAAGGAGAGAAAGTTTTACTGCCCTCTGATTGGGGTCTGGTGTTGTGTTTTGATGCCCCTAGAAGGTCAGAGAAGCAGATTCCTTAATTGATATAGAAAGACATAAATCCATGTGACACGTTCATTCCAGCACTAAGAGTGTCAAAGGTCATCATAAGTTTATATTCCCAAACCTTTCTATCTTTCTCAGATTTGAAGTTAGATTTTAATACAAGTAATTCCATATCCATCATGCTATGACCGGGCATACAAAAGTGTTTTGCCACAGGTAAATCCATTCTTTTTTCTCTTATTGTGTGGCGATGAGAATTCATCCTTGTTCTCAGTTTTTGCCCGGTCTCCCCCACATACAGACCCCCAGTTGGACATTTAGTACATATAATGAGGTACACCACATTAGATGTGATGCAGCTGAAAGTACCATCTTTTCAGTTAGCCATTAAAAGGTATCAACCACTGAGGACTCTCAAGTCTAAATATTTTTCTATCTACTGGCTAACACGGTACGAAGATACACATCTTTCCTATGTCAGCATGTAGTGTTTACTAAATACCCTTATGATTATTACTACCTTCATGCATTTTTGCAAAAAGATTTTTTATTTCATTTTTGGATATTTGTTTTTTTGTGCCTGTTTTTCAGCATGTAGTGTCACACAAGTTTCATATTGCAGCAGCTGACACATTGTAACGGAAGTTGGTGATTCAGCTGAAGCGTCACATAGTGAAAAAAGCCTGTCAGCATGTAATGTCACACAAGTTTCATATTGCAGCAGCTGACACATTGTAACGGAAGTTAGTGATTCAGCTGAAGCGTCACATAGTGAAAAAAGCCTGTCAGCATGTAATGTCACACAAGTTTCATATTGCAGCAGCTGACACATTGTAACAGAAGTTGGTGATTCAGCTGAAGCGTCACATAGTGAAAAAGCCTGTCAGCATATAGTGTCACAGAAGTTGCTGCAGCTGACACATTGTAACAAAAATTGGTGATTCAGCTGAAGCGTCATGAATAATGCCCAGACGCTATAAGAGAAGTGGTTACCTGTAAATGTAGTTCATAAGCAGCGCTCCCGCACGTTGCTTAGTGCTGGTCATACATGTGCTGCTGCTGGAGTCTTATGAAGGCAATTAGTATTGCCAAACAGGAAGTGAGGTAGCGCTACATGCAGAGTGATCAGGCACCTGTGCTGTGGCAGCAATCTCCTACTTAGTGTCAGGAGATACTAATAAGGATATACTAAAGCTAAAAGGACATCTTAGGCCTCTTTCACACATCCGTTGTGCGCCTAACGGCGCCCTCCGGCAACGTGCGGGAGCGCTGCTTATGAACTACATTTACAGGTAACCACTTCTCTTATAGCGTCTGGGCATTATTCATGACGCTTCAGCTGAATCACCAATTTTTGTTACAATGTGTCAGCTGCAGCAACTTCTGTGACACTATATGCTGTCAGGCATTTTCACTATGTCACGCTTCAGCTGAATCACCAACGTCCATTACAATGTGTCAGCTGCTGCAATATGAAACTTGTGTGACATTACATGCTGACAGGCTTTTTTCACTATGTGACGCTTCAGCTGAATCACCAATTTTCGTTACAATGTGTCAGCTGCTGCAATATGAAACTTGTGTGACATTACATGCTGACAGGCTTTTTTCACTATGTGACGCTTCAGCTGAATCACCAATTTTCGTTACAATGTGTCAGCTGCTGCAATATGAAACTTGTGTGACATTACATGCTGACTGGCTTTTTCACTATGTCATCTTGCTATTTTTTCAACAGATCATACAGGTTAATTCCAATACTTAAAGGACTCTTGACTAGGTATTTACTTGCATTAAATATAATATACAAGCTTTTTCATTCTATGGGCTAATATATATCACTGTTCCTTACAGCAATATCTTTCTATGGGGGATCTCTCCTCTCTTTTTTGAGCACTTATCCACTATTCCAGGATTGAGGTAAAATAATTTTCCACATTATTTTTCATGTTCTTCCAGCATGTGATATGTATTAATATATCTAATAAGCTCATTTGCATAAATATGTTCATGAATGTGTTCTTTTTTCACTGACCTATATTTTCTTACCATGTATGGGACTTTGTACTGTTATTTTGTCAATGAGCTGAATTTTAATATACTGTTTTTTTATTTTTGCAGCAAGCACATGATTAACCCCTTAACGACCGCCGATACGCCTTTTAACGGCGGTCATTAAGGGTACTTAAACCACAGTGCCGTTAATTAACGGCGCTGTGGAAAAAGTGAATAGCGCCCCCAGAGGTGCATTTTCTCCGGGGTCTTGGCTACCGGAGGTAGCCGAGACCCCAGAGAACATGAATCGGGTCGGTTTTTACCAACACCGATGTTGCGATCGCCGTTATTAACCCTATAACGGCGATCGCAAAAAAAAAAGTTGTGCCATTTAATTTCTCTGTCCTCTGATGTCATCGGACATCAGAGGACAGAGAAAAAGGGTCCCTAGGACCCCCACTGTGGCCCCGATCCCCTGCATGTGGCGCCCGGCCCCTACATTGTCCCCCGGTGCCGCCGCTATGAAGAAAATGGCGGGCGCATGCTCAGTGTGCCCGCCGCTATGTGCTTTGGGGGATGGGCAATATTCTCTGGGGTCTCGGCTACCGGAGGTAGCCGAGACCCCAGAGAACATGATCCGGGTCGGTATTCACCGATTCCGGTGTTGCGATCGCCGCTATACAAGCATAACGGCGATCGCAAAAAAAAAAAAGATTTCTCTCCCCTCTGATGTAATCGCACATCAGAGGGGAGAAAATGAGGGTCCCCATGTCCCCCTGAACCCCCCCTGTACCTGCCGGTGTCCTCCGGCAGGTCCCCCTAGCCTCTTATCCTCCCGGTCTTCTTCCTGGAAAAAAAAATGGCGGGCGCATGCGCAGTGCACCCGCCGATCTGCTTGGCAGCAGATTCAAATATTTTTTTCATTCATTCTCCAGAAAGTGCATTTTGATCACTGTGATAAACTATCACAGTGATAAAAATAAAAAAAAAACAGTACATAACCCCCCCATTTATCACCCCCTTAGTTAGGGACATATAATAAAAAATAGAAATTATATTTATTTTCATTTTTCCGTTAGGGTTATAATTAGGGTTAGGGTTAGCATTAGGGTTAGGGTTAGGGTTATAATTAGGGTTAGGCTGGGTTCATACTGCATTATGGCAGTCCGTTAGACGGACTGCGTTACACCGGTATAATGTGGTGTAATGCAGTCCGTTAACGCTGCCATTCACCCCATTTGAGGGTGCATCGTGACGCATGCCGTAAAGCTGCATGCGTTTGCGACGTGCCATCATTCAGTGACGGAGCCTCGGACGCGGGCTGCAGCGTCTGGGCTCCGTCACCGCTAGCGCAGATGAATCATCTGCTGATTCCTCTGCGCTAGCGGGTATAGCATAACGCGATCGCGTTATGCTATACCGTTACTAGCCAGTCAACGTTATGTGTTGAACGGGCTGGTAAAACGCAAAATGAACCTAGCCTTAGGGTTAAAATTAGGGTTAGGGTTACAATTAGAGTTAGGGTTACAATTAGGGTTGAAATTAGGGTTGGGATTTAGGTTAGGATTAGGGTTGGGATTAGGGTAGGGGTGTGTTGGGGTTAGGGTTGGAGCTAGAATTGAGGGATTTCCACTCTTTAGGCACATCAGGGGGTCTCCAAACACGACGTGGCGTTCAAAAAGTCAAATGGCGCTCCCTCCCTTCCAAGCCCTGCCGTGCGCCCAAACAGTGGTTTACCCCAACATATGGGTATCAGCGTACTCAGGACAAATTGCACACCAATTTTGGGGTTCTAATTTCTCCTGTTACCCTTGGGAAAATAAAAAATACCTGGCTAAAAAAATCATTTTTGAGAAAAAAAATGATTTTTCATTTTCACGGCTCTGCGTTTATAAATTTCTATGAAGCACTTGGGGGTTCAAAGTGCTCACCACACATCTAGATAAGCTCCTTGGGGGTCTAGTTTCCAAAATGGTGTCACTTGCAGGGGGTTTCTACTGTTTAGGCACATCAAGGGCTCTGCAAACACAACATGAAGCCTGCAGAACATTCCATCAAAGTCTGCATTACAAAATGGCGCTCCTTCCCTTCCAAGCACTCCCATGTGCCCAAACAGTGGTTTCACCCCACATATGGGGTATCAGCGTACACAGGAAAAATTGCACAACAACTTTTTGGGTCCAATTTCTCCTGTTACCCTTGGGAAAATAAAAAAAAATAGCGGGCTAAAGAATCATTTTTGAGGAAAAAAATGATTTTTTATTTTCACGGCTCTACGTTTATTAATTTCTGTGAAGCACTTGGGGGTTCAAAGTGCTCACCACACATCTAGATAAGCTCCTTGGGGGTCTAGTTTCCAAAATGGTGTCACTTGCAGGGGGTTTCTACTGTTTAGGCACATCAAGGGCTCTGCAAACACAACATGACACCTGCAGAACATTCCATCAAAGTCTGCATTACAAAATGGCGCTCCTTCCCTTCCAAGCACTCCCATGCGCCCAAACAGTGGTTTCACCCCACATATGGGGTATCAGCGTACACAGGAAAAATTGCACAACAACTTTTTGGGTCCAATTTCTCCTGTTACCTTTGGGAAAATAAAAAAAAATAGCAGGCTAAAGAATCATTTTTGAGGAAAAAAATGATTTTTTATTTTCACGGCTCTACGTTTATTAATTTCTGTGAAGCACTTGGGGGTTCAAAGTGCTCACCACACATCTAGATAAGTTCCTAAAGGGGTCTAGTTTCCAAAATGGTGTGATTTGTGGGGGGTTTCGACTGTTTAGGCGTATCAGGGGCTCTCCAAACGCGTCATGGCGTCCAATTTCAATTCCAGCCAATTTTGGTTTGAAAAAGTCAAACGGCGCTCCTTCCCTTCCAAGACCTGCCGTGCGCCCAAACAGTGGTCCCACCCCACATATGGGGTATCAGCATACTCAGGACAAATTGGACAACAACTTTTGTGGTCTAATTTCTCCTGTTACCCTTGGGAAAATAAAAAATTGGGGACTAAACGATCAGGTTTGTGGAAAAAATATGACTTATTATTTTCATGCCCGGGAGTTAAAAAAAACTTCGATGAAGCATTTGGGGGTTCAAAGTGCTCACCACACATCTATATAAGTTCCTTAGGGGGTCTAGTTTCCAAAATGGTGTCACTTGTGGGGGGTTTCCACTGTTTAGACACATTAGGGCCTCTCCAAAAGCGACATGGCGTCCAGCCAATTCTGCTTTGAAAAAGTCAAATGTCGCTCCTTCCCTTGTGACCTCTGCCGTGCGCCCAAAAAGTGGTTTACCCCACATATGGGGTATTGGCTTATTCAGGAGAAATTGCACAACAAATTTTGTGGTTCATTTTTTTCTTTTAACAGTTGTGAAAATAAAAAAATTGGTTCCGAAGTAAAGTTTTTGCAAAAAAAGTTAAATGTTAATTTTTTCCTTCCACATTGCTTCAGTTCCTGTGAAGCACGTAAAGGGTTAATAAACTTCTTGAATGTGGTTTTGAGCACCTTGAGGGGTGCAGTTTTTAGAATGGTGTCACTTTTGGGTATTTTCTATCGTATAGACCCCTCAAAGTGACTTCAAATGTGATGTGGTACCTAAAATAAAAATGGTGTTGTAAAAATGAGAAATCGCTGGTCAACTTTTAACCCTTATAACTTCGTAACAAAAAAATTTTGTTCCCAAAATTGTGCTGATGTATAGTAGACATGTGGGAAATGTTATTTATTAAGAAATTTGTGTGACATATCTCTCTGATTTAGTGGGCATAATAATTTAAAATTTGAAAATTGTTAAATTTTCAAAATTTTCGCCACATTTCCGTTTTTTTCATAAATAAACACGTCCTATCAAAGAAATTTTACCACTATCGTGAAGTACAATATGTCACAAAAAAACAATCTCAGAATCAGCTGGATTTGTTGAAGAGTTCCAGAGTTATAACGTCATAAATTGACAGTGGTCAGAATTGTAAAAATTGGCCCTGTCATTAAGCTGCAAAATGGCTCTGTCACTAAGGGGTTAAGGCTCAGGTTGAGCCGAAACGTCGTTACATTTCGCTTCTGCTTATGCCATTGCTTCTATTCTGTTTGTCTCCCATGATTTGCTGTTCACAATAAATTTTCATATTTACATTTATGAGTGTGCGGTAAAATTATACATTACAGGCTGCTAGTGTGGCTGCAGCCAGTTTGTCCTCTGCCACCTCTGCCCCTACATTATCCCACCTCCCGCTTCCTGACAAGTTTGCCGATGACAGCAAGCAATGTCGGGGATTCGTGAGTCAGTGCTCTATACAGCTCGAGCTTCTGCCTGCACGTTTCCCCACGGATCGGGCACAAGTGGGTTTTGTACTGTCTCTACTCTCGGGCAGAGCGTTGGAGTGGGCAACACCGCTGTGGGAGCGCGACGATCGTGTGGTGCGGAATGCTCCTCGTTTCCTGGAGGCTCTTAAAAAGGTCTTTTTAGGACCTCAGGTCACCCACGATACTACGCTACAACTGCTGGCATTGGCACAGGGTTCGTCTTTGGTCAGTCAGTTTTCCGTCCAGTTTCAGACTCTGGCCTCAGAGCTAGACTGGTCGGATAAAGTTCTCATTCCAGTCTACTGGCGAGGACTGGCTGACCATGTTAAAGACGCTTTGGCTACCAGGGAGATTCCCGCTACACTGGAGAAGCTTATCTCCATATCTACCCACATCGACCTCCGTTTTCACGAGCGGAGGTTGGAGCGGACCCAGTGTAGGCAAAGGATTCGGTTGGCTCCCACCTTTGCCAAACCTCTCGAATCCCCCGATCTGGCGTCCGAACCCCAAAAGGCCACAGAGGTTCCTCGTGCAGGACCTAAGTCTCGAGTCGTCTGAGTATCTGTGGTCTGTAACCTTTGTCAGCAGACAGGACACTATGCCAACAAATGTCCACAGCGATCGGGGAAGCGATCGCGTCTAGTGGCCCTGGGAGGAGGTTCACTAGAGACAGTGGCATTTTCCTCCAAGATGACTTTTAAAGGGACAGTCACTGTAGACTCTTCCACACTTATAGTCGAGCTTTGTGTGGACTCAGGAGCAGAGGCGAATTTCATGTCATCCACCTTTACTCGTCGCCACGCAATACATCTGGTAGCGCTCGACAAACCAGTGACTGTCCGGGTAGTGAATGAGTTGACATTGCCCTCGCCAATTACACATCAGACTGTCCCTCTTACTTTGTGTGTACCCCCTTCCCATCAGGAAATTATTTCCCTTCTCGTCCTTCCTGAGGGAATAGACGAAATCCTACTGGGAGTACCCTGGCTCCGTTCCCACTCCCTTCATATTGAGTGGACCTCCGGTAAGATACTGGGTTGGAGTGAGTCATGTAAGGACAGATGTGTCAGGGAGTGCATTCAGGTTACCACTACAGAGATACCCGCAGATCTTTCTCCTCTTCCCAAGTGCTATCAGTCATATGCAGACGTGTTCTCTAAAAAGGCTGCGGAGACTCTGCCGCCCCATCGTCCCTACGACTGTCCTATTGACCTCTTGCCTGGAGCAGAACCTCCTCGGGGAAGTATCTATCCCCTCTCTCTTCCTGAGACGGAGGCTATGTCTCAATATATCCAGGAGAATCTGGCAAGAGGGTTCATTAGGAAGTCTGTGTCACCAGCAGGAGCGGGGTTCTTCTTCGTGGAGAATTGCATCCGTGTATAGATTACAGAGGTCTTAACGCCATCACCGTTAAGAATAAGTACCCGTTGCCCCTGATCTCTGAGCTCTTTGATAGGCTGCGGGGAGCAAGGGTATTTACTAAATTAGATCTGCGTGGTGCTTATAACCTGATTCACATCCGTGAGGGGGACGAATGGAAGACTGCTTTTAATACCAGGGATGGGCATTATGAATACCTGGTGATGCCCTTCGGGCTCTGTAATGCCCCAGCCGTTTTCCAAGACTTTGTCAATGACATCTTTTGGGATATGCTTTCCACCTCTGTAGTAGTCTATCTGAATGATATTCTCATCTTTTCTCCAGATATTGACTCTCACCGGAGGGATGTCTGCAAAGTCTTCGACCTGTTACGGGCGAACTCCCTCTATGCAAAATTGGAGAAATGCATGTTTGAGCAGGAGTCTTTACCTTTCCTGGGCTATATCATCTCCGCCCAGGGATTGGCTATGAATCCTGCCAAACTACAGGCTGTGATGGATTGGCAAGAATCCCATTCTCTTAAAGTGGTGCAGCGCTTTATGGGGTTCATTAATTACTATCGCCAATTCATTCCCCACTTCTCCACTTTGGTAGCTCCCTTGGTAGCCCTCATCAAGAAGGGAGCCAATCCCAAATTGTGCTCAGAGGAGGTCTCCAAGGATTTTACTTCAATTAAATCCCATTTTGCTAGCGCTCCCATCTTACATCGCCCCGAGGTTGATAAGCCTTTTTTATTGGAGGTCGATGCCTCGTCCGTTGGTGCTAGAGCAGTCCTTTTTCAAAAGGATGCTCAAGGTCGGCAACATCCTTGTTTCTTCTTTTCCAAGACCTTCACACCAGCGGAGAGGAATTATTCCATTGGGGATAGGGAGTTGCTAGCCATGAAGTTGGCCTTTTCCGAGTGGAGACATCTCCTGGAGGGGGCTCGCTTTCCCTTTCAAGTTTTCACTGACCACAAAAATTTGATCTATTTACAGACCGCCCAGCGGCTAAATTCTCGTCAGGCCAGATGGTCCCTGTTCTTCTCCCGGTTTCATTTCACCCTCCATTTCCTCTCCGGTGAGAAGAACATTCGGGCCGATGCTCTTTCTCGCTCCGTGGTGTCCTCTGAGGAGGTGGAGGAGGAGCCTCGGCTGATTGTCCCCACAGAGAGCCTAAGAACTGTGGCCCCGGTTTCGCTTGAGTCTGTGCCTCCTGGCAAGACTTTCGTGCCCACCAATTTGCGACCGTAGGTGCTCTCTTGGGCACATTCGTCCAGGGTGGGTGGACATTTTGGGGCAAAAAGGACATCTGAGTTGCTGGCGAGGACATACTGGTGGCCACATATGGTCCGTGACGTCAGGGAATACGTTCAGGCGTGCGTCTCCTGCGCCAAGAATAAGTCCCCTTGACAATGGCCAGCTGGGTTACTTTTCCCTTTACCGGTGGCAGAGAGGCCTTGGGAGATGGTCGGGATGGATTTTGTGGTGGGCTTACCCAAGTCTCGGGGCTGCACCATCATCTGGGTGATAACCGACCACTTCTCCAAAATGGTGCACTTAGTGCTGTTACCACGGTTACTCAGCATTGAGTTGAATCTCTCCTCTGCATACCATCCCGAGACGAATGGGTTGGTAGAGAGGGCCAACCAGACCTTGGTCACATACTTGCGACATTTTGTCTCTGCCAGGCAGGATGACTGGGCATCCTTGCTACCGTGGGCTGAGTTCGCTCTAAATAATGCTGTGGCTGACTCCACCGGACAGACCCCATTCCTCCTGAACTACGGTCAGCATCCGCGGGTACCAGTGCCCATGCCCGTGTCTTCCACCGATTCCAGGGTGGCAGACTGGGCTGTGGAGGCACGGGACATTTGGGATCGCACACAGGATGCCATTCAGGCCTCCAAGAGAGGATGAGGTCTTCGGCCGATGCCCATCGGCGCCCCGCTCCTACATTTGCTCCGGGTGACCCAGTGTGGCTTTCTGCCCGAAACATCAGGCTACATGTAGAGTCCACCAAGTTGGCACCTCGTTTTTTGGGCCCCTTTAAACGTTCTTGAGCAGGTGAACCTGGTGGTTTACCTCCTAGCCCTTCCACTTCGCCTTGGTATCACCGACACCTTTCACGTGTCCCTCCTGAAACCCGTGGCCATTTCCCGGTTTTCCGAGTCATCTGCCGGGACGTCGGGTTCATCTACCGACGATCATGAGGTGAACGCCATTGTAGGGTGCAAGGTGGTACGAGGCAAAAAATTTTATTTGGTGGATTGGAGGGGTTATGGGCCTGAGGATAGGTCCTGGGAGCCTGCCGAGCATGTTCACACTCCGCAGCTCATCGCTGCCTTTGAGCGCAGCGAGGCCAAAAGAAGGGGGGGCCCTAGGAGAGAGGGTAATGTTAGGGTTCGAGTTCCTGCTGCTGCACAAGGGGAGTCTCAAACCAGTCCTGCTGCGGTCCCCCATTCATCTCCAGCTGCAGTGGAGCCTGCTCAGCAGAGACATCGGTCCCAGCGTCTTGCCCATTCCAGTACTGTGCAGAGACTTGCTGCTGGATCTGCTATTATAGCCAGTGCTGGAGCAGACGTCTTTGGGACGAATTAATAAATGTAGCGTGTGCACAGCAACATGAAGAGGTGCCAGGGTAGGTTCCCAATCCGAATAATGTATAATAAACCCGGCACTCAACTTTGAAGAAAAACGTGATTTTTTATTGTTGTCAGTGATGCCAAACGTTTCGGTCCCGAAAGACCTTCATCAGTGACTATATAGAAATAAAGTAATCCAATCAAATTGAGAAATGCATAACAAATGCTAAATAAAGTATATACACGTGGTATTTAAATTGACAATGAGAGTATACCAATAAGAAGAGATACAATAATGGTTCAGTCGTTTTAGCATGATATAATAAAGAACAATGAGGAACATGCACGTACCGTAAATCACAGTTTAGTTAGGTTATATTCTCAGAGCAGTTGTGTTTTGCCTAAGGTGACCTGAAAATGTTTTGGTGGTTGTACAGATAAGAATCAAAATGCATTTCGTGGGTGATGGAATAATTTCTGTTGTGCTTACCCCCAGTTATAATGAAAAAACGCGGTTACCACCGCTAGTTACTTAGGTGCTGTGGGGTGACAAATAGCAGAAAATTATCCACAGTGAATGGTTGTTGAACCTGTGTATCGTGCAGTATATACACATACCATATGGTGCCGGTGCACGTGTCTATTGGACGTGCAGACTGATGAAAAAAGTCTGTGGTGGTTAAAGAAATACATGATTTAGTATATAGTGAGTATCTGCCACGTGAAAAAATGCAAAGGAAGAGATTACCGGTAATAAGGTCTGAGGTTTTTGCTGCTGCCTGCGGACATGGAATGGGCACAAGCGTGATTGGTGTGGCTAAAGTGAACACTGGAAGCCGAAATAGCGGATTAATGTATCTTACCCTGTGGCCGAGTATCGCGGTATCCACCGCTGGATAAGTGCAGGCAGGGAGTGATCCATTATCGTTGTTTTATGGGTGAGCGCCTGTGAAGAACTTCCGGTATCCGGAGCGTGCGTATAACCGGAAGTGATGTGACCGGAAGTGAGATATGCGCTCCAGGTGCGTTCCAGTGATGTATTCAGGAGGTGTGCTTGACATTCGGCGCATGCTCAGTAAGGAAAATGTGATACGATCGTCTAATGCAGTCTTATTAGGTGTGGAGGATAGATTCATAATGGTTAGAGTGCCCAAAACATTTTTTCAGTGGTCAATATAGGCGGCTCTGGAGAAAAAGAAACAACATAGTTAGAAGGTGAATGATTATTAAATAAAAGACATCATAATCCCTGTTGAGACCTTTTGGGGTTAATGTTTCCAAAGTATGTATCCAATAGGATTCTCGTTTTTTTAGAAGAGAGATCCGATCGCCACCACGTCTCAATGGGGGTATATGGTCAATCACTTGGAATTTAAGTTGGGAGATAGTGTCCCTTTATATGGAAGTGATGTAGAACAGGAAGCAGTAAATTTGCACATCTTATGGTGGATTTATGCTTGGAAATTCTTTCCCTCACTGGGAGGGTGGTTTCCCTGATGTATAGTAATCCACATGGACACTTGATAAGATAAACTATGAAAGATGTGTCGCAAGTGAAAAATTGTTTGATGTGAAATATTTTTCCTGTGTGTGGGTGATAAAAACGATCACCCTTAAGGACATTACTGCACTGGGCGCAGTGTAAGCATGGGTATGTTCCCATTTTAGGGCGAGTCATGAACCTCTGTCTCTCAACTGGTGATGGACCAATGTCTGCTCGGATCAGATTGTTTTGAGATTTGGTGGTCTTTTAAAGCAAGGCATGAATGGTTCTTGAAATTCGGGAATATTTGGGTGAGCTGTCGATAGAAGGTGCCAGTGTCGTTTGATCGTTTTGTGAAGCAGGAAGGCAAAGGGATGATAAGTGTGGACAAAGGGAATACGTTTTTTGGTGTTCAAGCGTGGTGTTGGTACATGGTTCTGGGATTGTTCCAGAAGTGGAAGTGGGTAGCCTCTTTTGGAGAATTTTGAAGTCATATCTTGAACACGGGTGGCGCAAAGGACCTCGTCCGTGACAATGCGTTTGACCCTCTGATATTGTGAAATCGGAATAGATCTCTTTACTGAGGGAGGGTGGAAACTGGAAAAATGAAGAATACTGTTCTTATCTGTGGGCTTGACGTATAAGTCAGTCGTGATCAGGCCATTTATGTCTTTTATTACCAATGTGTCCAAAAAATGGATTTTATTTGAGTCATGTGTCATGGTAAAAGTTATGCCTGGCCAGGTGGTATTGAGAAATGTAAGGAACTCGTGTAGAGATTCCAACGTGCCACTCCAGAGGCAAAAGACATCGTCTATGAATCGTTTCCATAGGACAACATGCTGTAGGTAGAGTGGATGTTTATAGATGTGGGTGGACTCAAAGTCCGCCATGTATGTGTTAGCGTACGGAGGCGCTACGTTGGATCCCATGGCTGTGCCACGTGTTTGCAGGTAAAATGTATTTTGGAACAGAAAAAAATTATTAAATAGAATTGTGGATAATAATTCAATGATCAAATTTGTTTGGTCCTCAGCCCAACCTTTGGATGTGAGAAGGTGATGTACCGAGTTGATTCCATTAATGTGAGGTATTGAAGTGTATAGATCCCTCACATCCATGGTTACTAGTATTGTATTTGAAGGCATGTTCTGCACTTTCTTGATTTCATTGAGAAAGTCCCCAGTGTCCAACAAAAATGAAGAAGCAGTTTGTGTAAGGGGTGTTAGGATTTTCTCAAGGTATTTGGCAATGGGAGACAACACTGAGTTTGTGGAGGCCACTATGGGTCTCCCTGGTGGATTCTGTAGGTTCTTGTGAATTTTGGGCAGTGTGTAAAAGACTGGAGTGATGGGATTTTTGTTGCGAAGATAATCGCACGTTTTGGAGTCGAGGATCCCTAGTTCAGTGTACTTGGAGATGATAGTCTCAATCTTAGATTGGATCTCGCTGGTGGGGTCTCTAGGTAATTTCTGATAGATAGAGATGTCAGAAAGCTGTCTATTAATCTCTGATATGTAAGAAGACTTATCCATTATTACCAGGGCTCCGCCTTTATCTGCGGGTTTAAATATTAATGTGTTATCATCCTGGAGAGATTTCAAGGCTTGATTTTCTATTTGAGACATGTTGGAAGGGTAAAAAAGTTTCCCTTGTTCAATGTCTTTACGTAATTTCAGGAAGGATGATTGAACAAAGTCTATAAACGTTTCCACCGCATGTGAGCCATGTGGGGGGCGGAATAGACTTTTGTTGCGGAGGCCCAAGTTAAGAATGGATAATGCGTAGTGGGGTCCCGGTGGAGTGGGATTAACCGTGTCCACTGAAGAGAAATATACTTTAAGTCGTAATGACCGAAAGAAACGTTGTAGGTCCATGTCCAGGTCGAAAGTTTTATACTTATAGGCTGGGCAAAAGGATAATCCCTTTTGTAGTACTTGGTATTCGGCTATACCCAGAGTTCTAGAGGAGATGTTGATTACCAACGACTCTTTGGGACGAAGTCCCGCGTTTCCCCTTCTGAGCATGCCCAGGGTAAGATCTCTCATTGGAGATCAGCGGTCACATGTTCAGGTACTGCAGCAGCTCCTATTGGTCTGCCAGGAAGGTCCTGAAACTACATGTGTTTTTGGAACAGTTTCTCATTGGTCCTTTTTTCTGGCAGGTCCTGTAGCTGCTGCTATAAAAGGGTGACATGGCTGACCCGCCATGCGCTAATATCAACCATTATATGCTTTGCGCCAGTGTGGTCATGCGTGTGTGTGGTTAGGGCGGCTGAAATACGCCATTACAATACCGACTTAATCGGTGAGGAGCTTGGTATGCTAGCTGGTCAGGGTCGGTGTCCTAGATGCCCTAGATTACCGGCATAACCAGTGAGGAGTTTGATTGCCGTATTCAGGGTCTGGCGTTCAGACGCCATAGATTGCGGGTGACTCCCGCGAGGACATTAGTGCATGATAACGTTCTATGTTCGCTTAGCAGTCAACTGTGTACCTGGGTGCCTGACCAGGATACAGAAGTTTGTCTCTGCTGCTCTGTGACGTAACAGGGTTCGCTTTCAACGCTAGACAGCGACCTAGCGTGTTTATTTTGCGACTCAGTGGTGTTAAGTGAGTTCGCACACATCGCCATATAGCGCTGCGGCACTCCTAGCGGCTCTGTGGAATAACAGTTCACACATATTGCCACAGCGCGTTACGGCGTTTATTTTGGCGTCTCTGTGGGATAACAGAGTTCGCTTCTTGCGCCATTTTACTAGCAGCAGGACCCCGGGCTGCGAACGCACCTCTCTACATCATATATTTGGTGCGTTCCGCAGACCCTAACACGTATGGAACTAATTGAATTCTTCAGAGGAGCCTGTGCATATAAGTATAATACTATCTATGTATCAAAGCAAACTCATGATTCAAATCACATTGTGGGATAGGTGTTACATTTAACCCCATGGTTTTACTCCTTTGAAAAAATATTCACTCCTTAAATACATATTCAAAAAGAGCAATTACCAGGAAAGGCAAAAAAATATTGTTGGAAAATATTGCAGATAGTGCTGACAGTGAGTGTGTTGCAGACCTTAGCCAGCCCCATTTTGCAATCTATAACGTGTAAAGAATTACTATGTCAAATGATGTTAGTATGCCATTATCAAGTATAATCAGACTGAATATCATAATAAGAAAATCAGATGTGTCCTTAATAAAAGATGGTATATTAATGGCAAAAGTATGTAAGATTATCCTGGTAAATAGTATACTGGAAAATATGGACCCCATCCAGGACACAACTGTATACACAATGCATTTCTTATGCAGAAGAAAGGGTTAATCATCCAAAGAATAATAGAGATAGCATGAATGAATGTAATAGATTCAAAATAGATACCGTATATACTCATGTATAAGACAACCCCCCTAATTTTACCAAACTTATTGACTCACGTATAAGCCTAGGGTGAAAAATGATTATGCCCCCATATGCTCCATAGATTTGGCCCCCATAAACTACACAGATTATGCTCCCGTATGATCCACAGATTATGCCCCCATATGCTCCACAGATTAGGCCCCCATATGTTCCACAGATTAAGCCCCCATATGCTGCACAGATTATGCCCAATATGCTCCACAGATTATGTTCCACAGATTATGCCCCCATATGCTCCTCAGATTATGCCCCCATATGTTCCACAGATTATGCCCCCATATGCTGCACAGATTATGCCCCATAGTATGTCCCTTATGCTGCCGCTGCTGCAAAAATAATGACATACTCGCCTCTCGTCGCTGGGGGCCAGGTGCCGGTGTCCTGAGCACCCTGGCACCTGAGATATTTACCTGTCACCGGATCGCTCCACCGCTGTGCTGCTCACGCTTCCGGGTCCTCGGCAGTGAATGATCAGGCTGGGGGCGCGGAGCGCACTAACGACGACATTGCGCCTTCTGCCTGAACATTCAGTCGGACGAGGAGGTCGGAGCAGCGCGCAGCGGTTGAGACAGGACAGATAAATATCTCTATACTCACCCCTCGCCGGTGCGTCTCTCTCTGCAGCGTCTCCTCTTCTCTCGGCGGTCTCCGCAGCTCTTCCTTCCTACAGCGGTCACACCGCTCATTAAAGTCATGAATATGTGCATATTCATGACTTTAATAAGAGGTACCATGTTACCGCTGCAGGAAGGAGCCGGAGATCCTGGGAGAAGCAGGAGGGCTGCAGAGACCGTGCCGGCGGAGGGGTGAGTATGATCTGACACCCCCGCTACCCTCCACCACCGACCCCAGTATATGACCCGCGTATAAGCCGAGAGGGGGACTTTCAGCCTAAAAAATGGGCTGAAAATCTCGGCGTATATACGGTATGTGAAAGCTCCTCCTACAAGGCCTGAAATCACACACTGTATTAATTTTTTTGGTTATGTTTTTGTTACTGTTTGAAAACAATAAAAAAGCATAGAACAAGGTTAGCAGACAGCACTATGCTGTTAGGGTTTGATTTCCCGCTGCTGCACAAGGGGAGTCTTGAACCCGTCCCGCTGCAGTCTCCTATTCATCTCCGGCCGCAGTGGAGCCTGCTCAGCAGAGACGTCGGTCCAGGCGTCTTGCCCACTCCTCTACTGTGCAGTGACTTGCTGCTGCCTTTCCTGGATCTGCTATTATAGCCAGTGCTGGAGCAGTCGTCTTTGAGACAAAGTCTTGCGTTTTCCCATCTGAGCATGCCCAGAGTGAGATCTCTCATTGGAGATCAGGGGTCACATGTTCAGGTGCTGCAGCGGCTCCTATTGGTCCGCCAGGAAGGTCATGTAGCTACGTTTGTTTGTAACAGCTTCTCATTGGTCCTTGTTCCTGGAAGGTCCTGTAGCTGTTGCTATAAAAGGGTAGCATGGCTGGGCCGCCATGCGCTAATATCAATCATTGTATGCTATGCGCCAGTGTGGTCATGTGTATGTGTGGATAGGGACCCGGCTGAAATAAGCCACTAGAATACCGACTTAATCGGTGAGGAGTTTGGTATGGTAGCTGGTCAGGGTCGGTGTCCTAGATGCCCTAGATTACCGGCATAACCGGTGAGGAGTTTTGATTGCCGTATTCAGGGTCTGGCGTTCAGACGCCATAGATTGCGGGTGACTCCCGCGAGGACATTAGCACACGATCACGCTTTATGAACGCGTAGCACTTAACTGTGTACCTGAGAGCCTGACAGGACACAGTACTTTCTCTCAGTGGCCCTGTGACGTAACAGGGTTCGCTTTCAACGCTAGACAGCGCCCTAGCGTGTTTTCTTTGCCACTCAGTTGTGTCTAGTGAGTGCGCACACATCGCCATATAGCGCTGCGGCTCTCCTTCTAGCGGCTCTGTGGAGTAACAGAGTTCGCACTTATTGCCACAGCGCATTACGGCTTTTATGTTGGCGACTCTGCGGGATAACAGAGTTTGCTTCTCGCGCCATTTCTACTAGCAGCAGGCTCCGCTTGCACGGTGGACCCCGGGCTGCGAACGCACCTCTCTACTTTATATATTTGGTGCGTTCCGCAGACCCTTAACATAATATTAGCGCCAGGGTCTGGCTAGTAAAATGGCGGATGAACAGCGTCTATCGCAGTACATCCAGCAGCTGGAGGGTAGGTTGGCGGCTCTTGAGCGCACAACCTCAGCTGTGGATGTTACCGCAGTCGCTGTTCAGGCTGCTAGCGTGGCTGCAGCCAGTTTGTCTTCTGCCACCTCTGCCCCTACATTATCCCACCTCCCGCTTCCTGACAAGTTTGCCGGTGATAGCAAGCAATGTCGGGGATTCGTGAGTCAGTGCTCTATACAGCTCGAACTTCTGGCTGCACGTTTTCCCACGGATCGGGCACAAGTGGGTTTTGTACTTTCTCTACTCTCGGGTAGAGCGTTGGAGTGGGCAACGCCGCTGTGGGAGCGCGACGATCGTGTGGTGCGGAGTGCTCCTCGTTTCTTGGAGGCTCTTAAAAAGGTCTTTTTAGGACCTCAGGTCACACACGATACGGCGCTACAACTGCTGGCATTGGCACAGGGTTCGTCTTTGGTCAGTCTGTTTTCCGTCCAGTTTCGGACTCTATCAGACCAATCTAGCTCAGAAGCTAAAGTTCTTATTCCAATCTACTGGCGAGGACTGGCTGACCATGTTAAAGACGCTTTGGCTACCAGGGAGATTCCCGCCACACTGGAGAAGCTTATCTCCATATCTACCCGCATTGACCTCCGTTTTCACGAGCGGAGGTTGGAGCGGGCCCAGTGTAGGCAGAGGTTTCGGTTGGCTCCCACCTTTGCCAAACCTCTCGAATTTCCCGATCTGGCGTCCGAACCCCAGAAGGCCACAGAAGTTCCTCATGCAGGACCTAAGTCTCGGTCCGTCCGAGTATCCGTGGTCTGTAACCGTTGTCAGCAGACAGGACACTATGCCAACAAATGTCCACAGCGATCGGGGAAGCGATCGCGTCTAGTGGCCCTGGGAGGAGGTTCACTAGAGACAGCGGCATTTTCCTCCAAGATGACACTTAAAGGACAATCACTGTTGATACTTCCATTCTCACCGCCGACCTTTGCGTGGACTCAGGAGCAGAGGGGAATTTCATGTCCTCTAGCTTTGCTCGCCGTCATGCAATACCTCTGGTGGCGCTTGACAAATCAGTGACTGTCCGGGTAGTGAATGGGTCGACATTGCTCTCACAAATTACACCCCAGACTGTTCCACTTGCATTGTCTGTATCTCCTTCCCATCAGGAACTTATTTCCCTACTCGTCCTTCCCGAGGGAATAGACGTGATCCTACTAGGTATACCTTGGCTCCGTTTCCACTCCCCACATATAGAGTGGACTTCGGGTAGGATACTGGGTTGGAGTGATGCATGTAGAAGCAGATGTGTCAGGAGTTGCGTTCAGGTTACCACTACGGAGTTACCCGCAGATCTTACTCCACTTCCCAAGCACTACTGGTCATATGCAGACTAGTGTTGAGCGATATTGCTCGATATCTAAAAATATTGTATCGCCGATAGCACTAAATATCGTCGATATCCGATTTCGATACCGGAAGTCCCATGTAAGTCTATGGGAACAAAATATTGCAACAAAAAAAACCCTTTCTTTCGTTGTAGACACAAAATATACACACATAGAATACATATATATATATATATATATATATATATATATATAATTATATTAATATATATATACATTCATGAATATATATATATATATATATATATATAATATACATATATATTTATAGTTTATACACTTCTACATAGTAAAATCGACTCTAATTCAATTGCCGGGTAAAGACGTGACATACCCCATAGAAGTCGACGGGCTCGGTGCCGAGTACCCCGAAAACCTCTGGCTCTGTGCGACTCAACTTGGGCGTCACGAACAGGATTCTGTAGCTCGCTATAAGCGAGTCCTGTGTGCCTGAATTGCACTGGTTTTGTGCTTGAGAATTGCTAAAATCATCAGAGAATGTATTTGCCATTTTTCCGCCATATCTGCGTCACGACGAGGCACTGGTGAAGAAGAAGGGCGTGCTCTTCGTGGGTGTCACTCACTCAGTGGCGTGAAAACGATGGCCGCCCACTGTAAATGGTACTGCAATGTAACATCGTGCCCCACAGCTCTGGAGTTCCGCCTCCTCATCCTCCTCAGTGTGCGGAAACTAACACGAAGATCCCGCCTCCCTACAAAAGAGGGCCCTCTCCAGATATGACACATGTGACTTGGCAGAGATGGCTAATGGACACGACGAGCAGAAGTGGGAAGGGATGGAGCAGTCAGAGCTCTCCCCCCACGGAAGCGACCCGATCGCCACGGAATCACCGTTGGGCACCCGGCCTGTAAACCCTCCTACGCTGCAAGAAGCGGAGGATACCCTGAGAGGCGTGGCCCGGCACCGGGAGGAGGTCGCCAGGATGGAAGCCAGCTGGCGTGCCCTAAAACTAAACTTGGAGCGGCACCAATCCCTCTTACCTGAAGTGTCTGTACCGGAAGGTGAGGCACCCGTTATAGTAGAGGAGCCCTTGCATTGTGATCCGGTTGACGTTGTCGCAGTGGAGGCACCCGTTCCTGCAAAAACCGCAGCACCGTCAGCACCCCAGAACCCGCTGTCTGCCCCCGTCGCTGAGACAGAAGAAGCGACACCCGTCCTCATGGAGGAGGCCGCGCAGGCACCAGAGCACTACCTGCCTGTACCGGAGCCCCGACTGTCATCTGATTTAGAGCCGTCTGCTTCCTCCGCAGGGGAGCGCCGCCAGGACTGGGGGGCGACAGGAGAGCTGCCGCAAACCGGACACTGTAAGCTGCAGTGGAGTGGTGGAGACATGGAGCAACTGGTGGAGGAGAATTACAACCGGCGTCAGGAGGAAGAGTGGAGACGTTTGGAGCGGGAAGCAGAGCGACAAAGAGAGCAGCGAGAAACCCTAAAACTTCGCCAACGTCACCTGGAGAAGGATCGGGCAGATAAGGACCGAATGAGAAAGGATAAATTAACCCTGAGTGAGCCGCGGCGTAAGGGTGCAGTACGGAGCTTTAAATTGAAAGGTGGGTGGGGCTTCATCAAGGAGCCTGGACTTTATTTAGAAGTCTTTGTGACCCGGCGGGACGTGGAGGCTCACCTCCCAGAAGGACACCCGGGGAGGGACCTGTTGCCAGGAGACTTGGTGACTTACACCCGACACTGGGGTTACAATGGGTGGTACGCCCTAAATGTTACCAGGTGCGACCCCTACTCCCCAGTGTGTCAGGAACCTGTGAGACCCTCGAAGCCTTCAGCCTCCCACATCCAGGCCTCTGCAAAAGTGCCCACCCCACGCCGTAAATCTCCCCAGCCTCCCTCAGTGGTCTCCTCAGCAGCCCCAGCTATGGACATGATAAGTATAGCTGGCCCGTACCCGGCGCCTGTTAGGCACCCTGGGGTTCGTACAGTCCGGGACATAGGGCTCCAGACCGGAAGGAGATGAAAGAGGTGGCCACACAGACCCAGATAGCGGGTCACGACTTGACTGTACAGGCCACACGACGTCATCAGGTCCTGGTGGTCCTTGGTGTCTCGGATGTTTGGCAAGCACCAGAAGAGTACCAGGTGGTACCTGGAACACCCCTGCCAAAGAAGTCTAAATAACCCGGACAGGGTCCCTGTATGTAAATAAATAGTTAAATTGTTTATGTACCCGGACGGGTGAATGTTCCAAAAAATTTTTTTTAATTTAATAAAAAAAAAAAAAAAAAACAGTTTTCATTTCTTTTATTACTGTCTCATCCTGCTGCGACGCCATCGATCTCTTGTAAAAAAAATGAAAAAAAAAAAAGTATACCACCTGACCGACGCAGTCCATAGTAACGAGTGTCCCACGACGATCCAGCTCTGCTACATCAGAATGACAGGCAGAGCCTGTCATCCCGGCGCAGCACAGCTGATTACCTGCTTCCCCGGCGGTGACGTCATCGGACTGACTGCTTTACGGCCGGGATTACCCTGCAGTCACTGCAGTTATCGCGAAAAACTGCATGTGACCGCCAGGGAGAAGATAATGGCGGCCATCAAGCAGTCCAGGACGTGACCGCCGGAGATCTTCTGCTAGGTAAGTGCCGCTGACTCCTGACAGACCCGACCGACGGACACTCACAGTGACAGTGACAAATCCGATTCCGGTATTCGATAAGATGAAAATATCGAAACTAATTATCGAAAGGCCGATAGAGCTAATAACGGCCGATAGCCGATATTTGCATTATCGTATCGCTCAACACTAATGCAGACGTGTTCTCCAAGAAGGCTGCGGAGACTCTTCCGTCTCATCGCCCCTATGACTGTCCTATCGACCTCTTGCCTGGCGCAGAACCTCCTCGGGGAAGGGTCTATCCCCTCTCTCTTCCTGAGACAGAGGCCATGTCGCAATATATTCAGGAGAACCTGGCAAGAGGGTTTATTAGGAAGTCGGTGTCACCGGCAGGGGCGGGATTTTTCTTCGTGCAGAATAAAAACGGAGAATTGCGTCCGTGTATTGATTACAGGGGTCTTAACGCCATCACCGTTAAAAACAAGTACCCGTTGCCCCTGATTTCTGAGCTTTTTGATAGGCTTCGGGGAGCAAGAGTATTCACTAAACTAGATCTGCGCAGTGCTTATAACCTGATTCGCATCCGTGAGGGGGACGAATGGAAGACGGCTTTTAATACCAGGGATGGGCATTACGAATATCTGGTGATGCCCTTTGGGCTCTGTAATGCTCCAGCCGTTTTCCAAGACTTTGTCAATGACATCTTCCGGGATATGC